>PVLA01019646.1:0-10251 GCA_004027455.1 Hydrochoerus hydrochaeris
ATGCAGATAAGTGAGGCATATAGAATACCAAACAGTCACAATCAACATAAATCCACACCCAGAGACATAATAATTAAGATCTCAGACATACAGCATAAAAACAGAATATTAAAAGCTGCCAGAGAAAAGACACAACTCACCTTATCAAGGAAAGCCCATTAGAATCATGGCAGACTTTTCAGCACAAACCCTCAAGTCAAGAAGAGCTTGGAGTGAGGTATTTCAAGCCCTGAAAGAAAACAACCTTCAACCCAGACTGATGTACCCAGCAAAACTTTCATTCAAATTTAATGGAGAAACAAGATACTTCCATGACAAAGGACAACTGAAGAAATTCATATCCACCAAACCAACCCTATAAAGAGTACTGAAAGACATACTAGGCAAAGGTAAAAATGACCACAATCCCCAAAACAACAACAGAAAGAAACCACCAGGTAGCATAAGCAATTAAATAAGAGGAAAAGCAGAAAGAAACAACTGGAACATAACATGGCAAAGTCGAGCCAGTACATGGAAATCCATATGGAGAATTCTCAGAAGACTAGGACTGGAAGCCCGATTCAATACAGCTATCCCCCTCCTGGGTATTTTCCCCAAAGAACTGAAAAGTTCAGATCACAGTGATACATGTGCACCCATGTTCATTGTTGCACAACTTGTGATAGCTAAATCCTGGAAACAACCAAGATGCCCATCAACTACAGAGTGGATGAAAAAGATGTGGCATTTTTATACAATGGAATATTACTCAACTATAAAAAAGGATGACCTTGAGGCCTTCATAGGCAAATGAAGACAACTTGAGACTATGCTCATTAGTGAAATAAATAAGAATCATATTTATAAATATCATATTGTGTCTCTAGTGTAAAAAGTAAATAAGAGCTACAAGAGTAATAAACCAAAATGTGTAATTGCTATTATAAAAAAGAGAGGAAAAGAAAGTGCTCTAAGGGATATAACTGCATGTATGTTTGAGTGTGTAAAATAGATGACCATATTGCTGAATTTTTGTTGGATCTTTGAGCAGAACTGTTTGTAGTCTGACTGTTTGAATATTTCCTATGTACCCTTTAACTTTGTAACTTGAACAACTACATCCAGGATGACAGTATGTAATTTATAAATTACTGATTTTTTAGTGGGGCTTTTTCTCATTCTCCTTTTTCTTTCTTTCTTTTAGAATTCTGTATTGTTGCTACCCTTTTTTCTGTTTTGCTTTTTTTTCTTCTCTTTAAATAAAATTTTTAAAATGTATAATTGCTATTGTAAAAAAAGAGGAAATAGGAAGCGCTATAAAAGATATAGCTACATATATGTTTAGATGTGTGGGATTGATGACCATATTTCTAGGTTCTTGTTGGATTGTTGAACAGATCTGTTTGCACTCTCACTGCTTTAGTGTCCACTTTGTGTGCTTTAATTCTGTAACTTGAATAACTATTTCTAAAAGAACAATATGTAATGCATCAACTAGTGATTTCTTACTGTTTATCTTCTTTTCTTGAAATTCTGTAATATTTCTACCTTTTTCCTGTTTTTTTCTCTTTAAATAAAAAACATGAAAAAAAGAGAAAATAGAAAGTGCTATAAAAGGTATAACTGCGTGTATATTTATGTGTGCAGGATTGTTACCCATATTTCTTAGTTCTTGTTTGATTGTTGAACAGATCTGTTTGCAGTCTCACTGCTTGAGTGTCCATTTTCTGTGCTTTAATTTTGTAACTTGAACAACTATTTCTAAAAGAGCAATATATAATTTATCAGCTAGTGATTTCTTACTGTTTATGTTTTTTTAAATTCTGTAATATTTCTCTCCTGTTTCTATTTTACCCCTTTAAATAAAAATTTTTTTAAAAAAAGCTGGGATTGGAAGACCCATTTGACCCAGCTGTTCCACTCCTAGGCATATTCCCAGAATAACTGAAAGCATCATACCACAGTTATATATGTGCACCCATGTTTATAGTGGCACAATTTGTAATAGCCAGACCTTGGAAACAACCTAAGTGCCCATCAACTGAGGAATGGATAAAAAAAATTGTGGTTCTTTTATACAATGGAGTACTACCCAGCTATAAAGAATGATCACATTGAGATATTTATAAATAAATGGATGCAACTTGAGACCATACTCATAAGCAAAATAAATCAATCTCACAGGTATAAATACCATATAATCCCCTTGTGTATGAAAAGGTAAGAGTACAGAAGATTCTATGGTAATCATGGATCCCCATTATATTGCTTTGCAGACTTGTAATATTTTCATTCATTGGTTGGAATGGTTTTACTCTTTTATTTTACCTTATTATAGGTGATGTTATGAACAGCTGCACTGAACAAAACAAGACATTATGGCAGCCATTGCTGATTTACTACGATCATGCTTTGAAGTCCTACCATGCTTTTGTTCCTCTATTACCATTGGTTCTATCATGTTGTGTCTTACTGTATTTTAATATGTGTACTAATATAAACAAAGTTTTTATGGAAAATGAGATATTATAGTAGCCTTTGTTCATTTTCTGTTATTTGGTTCAGAATGCCTTGTAATAGATTCATTCTCTTGAAGGCATTTATTCTATTTTGTTATGTTTGATATTATTGTTTGTGAAGCTATGCTCAACTATTTCAAAGAAAGAGATAATATGGTAGCTACTGTTGATATCCAATTGTCTTGTTGTGAAGTGCAGTGTTGCTTGTATTTTTCTGTTCTGATCTGCATTGTTCTGTCTTCTTTTGTTTTATTCTCTATAAAATAAAATTTTAAAAAAGTGTTGAACAGAGATAAAAAGAATTGGAAATCACAATATTTCTCCATTACCCTAGTGTTGTCTTTGTTAATTAAAGTCAACTCTTACTAGGTTGTGTAAATTGTCCCATAGTAAACATTTTGTTAAAAATTGACCCATTCTTGAGATTGGGATGTCAGTGCTTTAACTTGGGAGCATATTTTACCCTTTCCTCATTCCAAATTTGTCCCCAAATGTTCCAGGTGAAAGATGTTTACTGGGGTTGGGTCACTACTGATTTGAAACAGGGGTAGTAAACAATATGTTAACTGAACCTAGATTTACATTTTAAACAATAACTTACTGCTTTTTGTGAGTTAACTTCTCTAAGGACACATACACACACAATCTGTAAATAACGTCTCTTAGTGGTGTAAGAAGAATTTTCTCTAGTTAAAAGTACATGGTCTATGCTGCTCATCTCCTCCCAATATTCCGGGAATTGAGCTGTTATAGTTTAAAGCTGCCTAAATTAGATAAGGACAAGGATAGAGCTGACTAGAAATCCGGGTTGTGAGATAAAAACAGCCCCCTCTCCTGACCAAGGAATTTACAGAATGTACCTTTCCTACACATCTGCCACTCGTATTAGGAAGCGCCCTCCGGCGCCCAACTCTAGACCTCCCTATGGTCATCTCCTCCAATAAATGTAAAAAGCCATTTAAACTAACCAATGCCTTCTGCTTCTGTGACCACGCTTGCAAAGACCCCTCCTCCCTTTGTTCTATAGCTTAAAAGCCCTGCTCCAGCTCAGCTCGGGGCTCTCTGTTCCTGCGTGTTCAGTGAGCCCCACGCATGCTTGGACAATAAAGACCCCTTGCCAACTGCATGAGAAGGCGTCTGTTGGGGTCTTCCTACATGCGGCGGGCATCTCGACCCTCACAGTGGTAGTGCTGTTCTATATGTGTAATGTCTCCATTCACCTCGTATACTTATACTCAGCCTTCTTTTTAGGTGCATGCTTAGATGGAATTACAATACATGACATATGCTTTTAACAGTGTGCTATAAAATATAGGCAAGTGTTACAATTTCAATGAATACATTGTTTATAGTTTGATTTCTGTAATACCCATGATAAATTATACAATTTATCATTAGCTTTTCTACATTCCAGATTACATTAGAAGAATTCAAACATTTAAAAAGAATTCCTGAATTATTACAAATATGAAAATGACCATATATGCAAAAATTCAGATAAAGAATTTCTTCTCTATCATTTTGGTCTTTATTTTTGGTACATAGCAACAAATTCCTATTGTTAATTCCCACCTCTAAAGTGATAACTCATTAGGTTATCATCTTTATTAGTACATATGTATAGTACATAATGTTTACATTCCTGTAAGAAGTTGGTACCTGTATAAAATACATCTTAATTTCTTTTTTCATCCTCTATACCTCCCTGTTCCCTGCTTCTGTCTCTTGATTCCTTTTCTCTTTGACCTATCTTGATGTTTCTTTATATTCTGCATCTGTAAATCTAGCCATTTACTGGTTCATTTACATTGAACTTGAATGACCTGAAAACCCTCCAAACTCAACATTTCCAAAGCCAAACTCCTTATGTCTGCTTAATTCCAGGCTCTACCTGCCATTTCTATAGAGTTGAAGAGTTCTCATCACATACCCAGCCCTATAAGCTAGAAACTTAAGCAGCGTTCTAACTTCTTTCCTTAACTTTTCCATAGGTTATAAATATTTTTCATGTTGAATTCCTTGTTCTCATTCCTTTCTCTTGTTTTTGCTTCTCATTACCTTGTACATGAAGAAGACTCTGCCTCCTTCTGTTCTCTTTCTCATACAGTCAACATAACCTCAGATTCTAACATGCAGCCCTCAGGATCCATTTACTTAGTTGTTTTTTAATTTTGTTGTTATTAATCACTTGAATGTCTTTATACACTTTTTCTTTTGTCTTCTCCAATATTCTGCATCACTTTAGGTGAGACACCAGTTCACACATTTCCTTGTTATTTGAAGGTACTTGAATTTATATTTCTTTGTGCAAATTTTCTAAAATTAAGATTCTCAATGACTTGCCATCCCCTGTGAAAGAATGTCTAAATTCCTTATTGCTGCTGTAATGTTTCTATAATCTGGTTTATTGAGTACTTTTTTATTTTTCCTCATAACTTCTCTTCAGCCTCAAATATACCCTGCTACACCATGACTTTATGTCTTTGTTGAAACTTACTATCTCCACTTTGTCACCATCTACTAACCTCCTTCAACTACTTGGTTCTAGCCATATGGCTTGAGTAACAGTCTTTCCCAAGCAGATATATTCATGTCTGCCTTTTGCTACCACTTCCCCTTAAATATAACTCAGTTATTGCATTTATCAGTTTCCAATATATGTTTATATACTTGTTTTCTCCATTAGTGAGGAGATAATAGGGATAAGACTAATATATTTTTACATTTCCAAAACCAGGTCATGGGACCTTCTACATAATTGTAGTTTACTGCATGAGTAAATGAATGGTTGGAATATATATATATATATATATATATATATATATATGTATATATATATGAATTATTATGTATTCATTATATATATGCATAATAATGAATTATTACTGAAAACACTTGTAAGGCATCTGTTGTTTGCCAGACATTTTTCTAAGCATTTCTGTTAATTCCTTTAATCCTCCTATTAACTGTAATTTAGCAATGAATATGAAATCTAGCTTCATCAAATAGGCAAGTAGTTTTCTATGTTCATGATTTAAGAAGCTTTTGTTGTTGTTGTTGTTTTTAAGACAGGCTCTCACTATGCAGTTTAGACTGGTCTTGAGCTCATTTTGTAGCCCAGGCTGGTCTCAAACTCTCAATAATCTTCCTGCCTCAGCCTCCTGGGTGCTAGAATTACAGGCATGCACCACCACATCTGGCTCAAGAAGCACCTCTTTAGAAGTAAAAATAAATGTGGTATTTATGTTAAATAAGAAAAGTCAGGGGCCTGGGATTTAGCTCAGCAGAGTAAGCACCTGCCTAACAAACATGAGGTCATAAGTTCAATCCCTGGTACCAAAAAGAAAAAAAAAAAAAAGAAAAGAAAGTCAATGACAGAGGAGAGCACAATTCAGATCTTTCATTGCAAGTGGACACATTGTTCAAAACCCCAACTGGATGTTTCTGCTTCTGCTTAAGGAAATTCTTCCTGATAATAGTACATTCTTCCAATATAATTTTTTGCCTCAAACAAAATAATTTATTCTTGCCATGAAAACATTATTATTTTTAAAATTATTTATTTATACAAAGCATTTAATGATAATTTGCCAGCACAAAGTTTGTATCTGTGCCTAGAATAATAATGCTGAAATTTGGCATTGTTACAATCTTTTCAGTGTTCTATGATTCTATCTGTAATCTGCAATCCTAGGACTTCCTCCTTCTGGAAATTTCTATATACCTGATGCCTGACTGGGATAGTGTTTAGGTATACAGGATACAGAAAAGAATTACAGAAAGGTGTCAAAATGATCAAATGCAGAAAAAGCACCAATTGCCAGGGATTTGGCTCAGTGGTATAATCACTTGCCTGGCAAGCACAAGGTCATGAGCTTGATCTCCAGCAAAAAAAAAAAAAAGAAAGAAAGAAAGAAAGAAAGAAAGAAAGAAAGAAAGAACGAGCACCAATTATGTTGGCATTTGAGAGGGTAGATCAGACTGGCTATAGAGATGAGTTGCTCTGTGAAGGCAATGAGAAAAGATGACTCAGCTAGGATTTCATATGGTGTGGAGAGATAGTGAAGGTTTTCAAATAGGAGAGAACCATATGATTCAAGAAGAGTTTTAAAAAGATGAATATGTAGAAGTAAGTCAGATTGGAAGAGACTGGAGACAGAGAAGTTGGATAAGAGAGCAGTAGTAGAGTGGTCTAGATAACAGTTCTCAGGAAGATCTGTTGGGAATAGAAGTGTTATGGTAATAGAGTGTGTACAGTAGTTTAAAACAGGGTTACACTCACCAAAGTGGATTAAACCTAAAGAGATGAATCCTGAAAAATTTTGGCTCAGTTTGTTTTGGTGAGATGCAACAGAGAATGGTAATAAGCACTCTCACATGCTGTTTATGGAAAGTGAATTGGTGCAACATTTTTTTTTTTTTGTCTTTTTGAGACAGGGTCTCTATGCAGTTCAGGCTGGCCTTGAGCTCACTTTGTAGCATAGGCTGGTCTCGAATTTGCAATGATCCTCCTTCCTCAGCCTCCCAAGTGCTGGGATTACAGGTGTGAGCCACCACACTTGGCTTGGCTTGGTGTAACATTTTTGAAATGAGAATTTGGCAGTATTTTTAAAAATTTAAGATGTGAATATCCTCCTGGAAAGCATGAGGTTCTGAGTTCAATCCCTGGTACCAAAACAAAAATTACAAATATCCTTGAAATAGTCTCTTTTAACAATTTATCTTATAAAAATGTTCGCACAATTTAGAGTATATATTAGGATGCTCACTGGTGTGCTATGAGGCTTAAAATAGCAAAGAATTGGTGTCAGCCCAATCATGGAATGGTTCATCTACACAACAAAATGCTATGTTAATACTAAAACAGAATGAAGTAAATCTATGCATACTGACATAGATGTTTATATTAAATAAAAAATCAATTTATGTAATATATCTAGTATGAGCTCATTTTACCAAAAAATTAGACATGCACATAAAAAAGTATAAAATAATATATATAGAGCTGTTAAATGTGGTAATTTTGATGAGTAGGATTTGGGAAGACTTTCTCTTTATACATCTATAAACTGTTTTCCAATGAACATGTGTTAGGTTTGTTATGAGAATAAAGTACTAGAAAGCTCTGTAATTATAGGTTTTAGGAATGTCAGTCAGCCACTGATATAAGATGATATAATAAAAGCAGGATTGATCAGGCAGGAAAACATGTTATGAGCTTATGACAAAGTGGTAGGTAATATATATGTATATGAAGGCATGCTCTGATTTAGCTACCCTAAACATTCTAGTATTTTTGACACCTTGTTCCTGTTGCTCTCTGGCCCCCCTCTGTTCTTGAGAAAGCCATGCTCTTTCCTAACACAAGGCCTTTAAACATGCTCTCTTCTCTACCTTAAGAGTGCTCCCTCAACACAGACCCTAAAATATGTATACTGAGCATCTAGTTAGCCTTTATTCTTACTTCAGTTCACTTGTTACTTCCTCAGAGAAGTGATAGGGGAGCCTTTTAAACTATTGATTCCTTTCTTAAACAGGTGTCTCCAGATATACTACTTGTAAATGGAATAGAGGAATTGAGAAATTTGGGAAAAGAGAAGAAAAGTAAAAGAAATGTATATGCAAATGGTATTCGTATTTTAAAATGTTTCTTATTGATATATGTGGGCTTTCCTGTTTCTCTTTTAAGTTTACTTATTGTTCTTTGTAGATGTTTCTACTGTGGGGATGTAAGAAAAATCTTGAAATCATTTACAGGTTGTAAATCCCTTCAGTATCCCCAAATGATCTTATTTGGATAATTTTCTTCCAACGATCATTTGTAGAGCTCTTTAGTATAGACTGTTCTCTTCAAGGCCCTAGTGAGAATGACTTTACCTTCTATATCTACTTCTCTACTCTCTTCTTTAGCACAAGTTCAGCTTACCATTGTGTTTTTCTTTTTTTTTTATTAAATTTTATTTAAAGAGGAAAAAAAGCAAAACAGAAAAAAAGGGAAGTAACAATACAGAATTTCAAAGGAAAAGAAAAAAACAGTAAGAAATCACTAGTTGATAAATTACATATTGTCTTCTAGATATAGTTGTTCAAGTTACAGAATTAAAGCACACAAGGTGGACATTCAGATAGTGAGGCTACGAACAGTTCCATTCAACAATCCAACAAAAACCCAGCAACATGGTCATCAATCCTACACACTTAAACATACATGCAGTTATATCCTTTAGAGCACTTTCTTTTCTTCCTTTTGCTTTTCAAGTCCATTATCTGTTTAGTTATATCGTGTTTCAGCTTGCACAATACCTTACTGATCTGTTTTGTTGTTATTTACTTTTTATTTATTTTAATTTTTATTATTAGCAAAATACATCAGAACAAGATGGAACAAAGCCAACTGAGAGAGTGCACTGAAATTGGTACAGAAACCCTCAACAGGTTACTGGCATAACAATAATAGGTACAATAGTATATCCTGTTATCTTCACAACACTTATTCTTTCAATAAGGTAAAGCCAAATCAAAGGAAATACAGAACATTGTAGAACTTATCAAAACAGAACATTGAATAGAGCAATATCATTAATCAGAACAAAGCAAAACAGTGATAACAGTATTTGCCTTCAAAAAGATGATAGAAGAAAATCCTCCCTATTTACTACATTGCATATGGTCAACTCTCAAGAGATGTCTAGGTCTCTGGCTCACTTGCTAACAAGGTGGTGGTGGTGGTGGTGGGTTAATTCTTAGCCTGCTCACCAATAGGCTCCTGGGAGCTGCTGAGTGATTCTTTTCCTGCCTCATGCCAGGGGTGCTTACCCATAGGGCAGGCAAATGGCCTTTCTGTGCTGCGCCTTGAGTCCCTCCATGGTCGGAGCTCTGGTGCTGCTCATTCTCCTCCCAGCTCAGGCCAGAGGCCCCTGCTGAGAGGGTGGGAAGATGCCTTTGTGTGCTGGACCCTGAAACCCTTAATGGTCAGATCTCTGGAGCTGCTGGTTCTCCTCCCAGCTCAGGCATGGGTGGTTTACCAGAAGCAAGTATAGGACACATTGAAATAGAGGACCCCAAAATTAACACACTGGGAATCTCTGAAAAGATAGCCAGTGAAGTAAAAAAACAGCTGCATCAGGCTATAGAGGAAATCAAATTAGACATAGTCTCCCATGTAAAGATAGAAACAACAACTTTAGTAAAGGAGTTGTTGAATGCAGCTAAAGAAGAACTAGAGAAAAAAGTACATGAGCATGGGAAACTGATTGAGACCTTGAATGAACAATACAGAAAGCAAGCAGAATTCATAAAACAAACTCAAAGAGACATCCAAGAAACAAGAAATTCTATTGAAAGTGTGCAAAACCGCCTAAAGGAAGCTGAGTATAGGATTTCGGACCTTGAGGACAGGATCACAGTTAGTGATCAGGAAAGGATGGAACTTTTAAAAATAACAAAGCAGCATGAATGACAATCCAGAAGCTTCATGATGATGTCAAGAGCAACAATATAAGAATAATGGCCATTAGTGAATATACAGGAGTCCAGGCAAATGACATACATAAAGTATTTACAGAAATAATAGCAGAAAATTTCCCAAACATGGGGAAAGAATCTGATATGCAGATAAGTGAGGCATATAGAATACCAAACAGTCACAATCAACATAAATCCACACCCAGAGACATAATAATTAAGATCTCAGACATACAGCATAAAAACAGAATATTAAAAGCTGCCAGAGAAAAGACACAACTCACCT
>PVLA01019647.1:0-11854 GCA_004027455.1 Hydrochoerus hydrochaeris
TAAATACTGTTTGATTGTATTATCAACTGTTCAAATATCATTGAGAAGTTAGAAAAGTTGATTGCTATTTTGATTGTATGCTTTATTTTATAATTAAAATTTCTTTTGTTCCTAGTAATGTTCACCATTATAATTCTCACATTGTGGCACACGTGCATTCATTCACTTACACACATATTAAGCCCTTATTATATGCAAAACATTGTGATAATTAAGGTAATTAATTGTCCATTATCTTAACATAGACATAGGAAAGATAATTTATATTTAAACAAAAAGTTTGTTGCTCTGGTAATACAATAGAAAAATATGTCAGTGAAAATTTCTCCATTTTATTGGTTACATAATACTATTCTGCAAATTATCCCTAATTTTAATCACTGGTATAGACAGTTATTTTAGTCTTTTATCAAAAACAACAATTTTTATGACTAGTTATGATCAGAGTAACAGAAAAATTGTAATTAAAAATAAGCCAAGGCTGCATTTGTTTAAAATTGTGAATTGGAGCTGTCTTCTGCAAATGTATCACTTAAACAAATAAATATGACTTTTTATTTCTTGGTGCTGAAGAATTCAGCATTAATCAAGATTAACTTATATACATTATCTGTAAGATATAAAAGGCTATTTTTGATTATGTCCTTCTTAATTGGCCTATTTACTAATCAACTAGCAAGAGTCTAATGATTTATTCCATCTACTTTCAAGAGTCTAGCACATCATAGCAGTAGAGACACTGGTAATCACAGTAGTAATTCCTATTTTAAAGTAATTCCTATTTCCTATGGCTTGTATGTGGTATAATTAAAGAATTTTAATACAGTGATTTTTATTGACTTAGAAATATACTCAACTCATCATGCCAATTGTTATTTACCCTTTTAATAAGCCATTTTTATATCTAGAATGATCACTATAAACATCATTCCACATGGAATCTTCTACTATCACATAAACGTTCTTTTATCAATGTTTAGCATTTTTTTTCAAGATTCCCAATATACAGTGTGCTGGTTTTGTGCTATGGCTCACAATATTTCATGTATTACCAATTATTTAGTTCTATTTTTCCCTTATTAGTAAAGTTTAATACAAAATACCAGTTCTTTTTCTTTGAATAAAAGGAATGATACACAGTATGTGAATGCTATATACTTGCTGAATTCTTGGAGTTACTGGAAGATGTAATGTTAAAATGGTCCTATGAGAGTGACAGTTTACAAAAAGGTTTGACATAAAACAATAAAAGAAAACAAAATGTAAATGTAAGAAAACAGAAAGATAATTATAATATTACTATTACAAATAGCTATGATGTTTTGCTCTTTCCAAGAAATGGACATGACTCAAGAAAAACTCAAACATTATCACTTTCGGTTTTCCTTCCATCCCATGGAGCACAAAATATTACTATAACTATTTTATATATGATAAAATTGAAATAATTTCTTCATTGTAGAATGGACTAAACTATGTTAAAACTATAAGCAAAGATAAATGCACTTTATAAACCTAAATTTCACACATTTATATATGCACATACACACATTTAATTATATTACAGGGAAATATTTTAAATATAATACCATTAGGTAGAATTTGATGTCTGTTCTATAAATCTAGAAGTTAACAATAAGAAAAGACACTAGATGTTGGAACTTAGGGTGCTGGGAAAGCAAGCAGCCAACTTGCCACCCTGGCTAGTGGCTATGGTCTGGCAAGCCACTGCCAAAAGAACCATCAGTGTCTCCCGAGATCTGCATCATGTTGGAACTTGGGGCACTGGGAAAACAAGCAGCCAGCTTGCCACCCTGGTAAGCAGCTGTGAGCTTACTGGCATGTGGAGTGGGATTCAAAGATCCATGTACCCCCCACTCCCCACGGTTAACAAGTGGGAGCCAGAGAACTGAGCTTCTCTTGCGAGGTTGACTATATGCAATATAACAAATAAGGGGGATTTCCTTGTACCATTTCTTTGAAGGCAAATATTTTTATCACTATTTTGCTTTGTTCTGATTAATGGTATTGCTCTATTCAGTATTGTGTTTTGATAAGTTCTATAATGTTCTGTATTTCCTTTGATTTTGCTACACCTGATTGGAAGAACTATTGTGAAGAAAATGAGATATACTATGGTACCTATTACTGTTAGCCCAGTAACCTGCTGTGAAGTTCTGTACCAATTTCACTACACTGTCTCAATTGGCTTTGTTCCATCTTGTTCTGTGGTATTTTCCTAGTTTAAAAATTAAAGCAAAAAGAAAAAAAGA
This sequence comes from Hydrochoerus hydrochaeris, assembly GCA_004027455.1. NCBI lineage: Eukaryota > Metazoa > Chordata > Mammalia > Rodentia > Hydrochaeridae > Hydrochoerus > Hydrochoerus hydrochaeris. The sequence goes on from PVLA01019647.1 coordinate 2,274, forward strand.
AAAGACACTATATAAAAGGGAATGGAAGATAAATTTAATCATAAATAATAATCAAAATATATGTACTATAAGAAAGTAGAAGTTATTTGAGATCATGTGACAAGACCTATATAGGAAGAACAGTTTCTCTATTCTAAATACCAAATCATTTGCTTCCACTATAATCCAACTATTCATTAATCTTAAACTTCTTTTTGCAAAGAGAAAAAACTTGTATTCATAAATCTATGAAAAACTGGACTCTTCAAGATAAATTGTTTCTTGGCAAGAATATTTTTTGGTGAATACTCAGTACCGTTTCAATTTAGATATTATTCCGATTTAAAAAAGACATTGTAATTAATTAGATGTAATTTCATTTGTTTTGATTTTAGTTTTCATCACTTAATCATTTTTCTTATAGTAGATTTCAAATTTTAAACACCTTTTAGTTATATTATGCTTACAATATGAATAAATTTTTACTTTTTTAAATGGAAAAGAAATATTCCAATTTATCAAAATAAATTAGTACAATATCAAGTATGGAATTGCTTAATGATTTTCTGCCTATATAGTCTTCCAACACATTTATTATATTAAATCTTATGCAGGAAAATTCAAATACTAAGAACAGAGAAGTTTCAATCTGATTCCGATACTCTCAAGATGCAGAAAATGAAAGTTATTAGTGACATTTGAACTCCTTTTACACTGTCTCTCAGTTCCAAGTTGAATGCTGGTAACACTAAAAATTCTCTGCCTTAAAAGTAAGTCTTTTACAAGACTCATGGACTTTGCCAGTTCTCCTTTCACCTTTAAGACTCTTTCAAATATGGTTCATATCAAATGTGACACAAAATCATTATGGAATAACCTTGTTTCATGGGAAGTGAATGGGTGGTCTCTGTTAAGAGTTGCCACATAGCTGACTATATTATAACTACCTTCATGACTTATTTCAACCCTGAAGTCAAAGGTTGAGCCTGGATAAAGATGAAATTCTTTTATATAACTTTGAAAAAAATATTAAATCCTTCTTGCTTGGATTACCATAAAATACAGGTAGCTACATTACAACCTCTTATTGTAATGTAGCTAACTATATTTTATGGTAATTGTCACTTCTTATTTTTACTACAATAGCTTTAAACACATCTTCATAGAAACTTCTTGACAGTAGAACATTAATTTATTTATCTTTTCAATGCCATAGTGTATAAAACAGAAAACAAAACCAACAGCAAAACAAAGGCATAGTAGACAAAAATTCAGCCAAATTTGTTAAGTTCAGCAAGTGAATTTTTAATAATTGTGTTCAAAAGAACACACACACACAAATTTTGTGTGATTAAATAAATAATTTCACTACAATATTTTTTACAGGTTAAGGAAGACAAACTTCATTCAGAAAAATAACATCAGTAAAATTCATGTTAATATATTTATTGGCAAAAATTGAATTATTATATGAAAATATAGATGCAGGCAAATGCCTACTGAAAATTGGTAATCTTGTATGTAAGAAGGATATGGCAAATCATCAGATATAAGTTGAGAGTCTATCCTCATGTGAATTTCTTCTTTATTTGGATTTCCACCTTTCTGCCACTAAGGGCTTTCAACTAATCGAATCAGTACTATCTAGAATACCTAGGCAGTCACTACCTGGTAATGTCAACTGTTTGTTTTCATAACACTAACAAAGTATCTCCACATTAAAGCCTATCATCATATTTGAATAACAGGAACATATAACAGTGTCAAATTGATACATGTGACTGACCATAATGCAGATTATTGGTGACAGAGATGGTTCCATTTATGACAAGCCAGAAAATGTAAACAAAGTATTTTTTGACTGGCATAACTGAACTGAATGTCAAATCACATATATAATCTTTAAAAGATCTTGAAAAATATCATCTAAGATATTACCCAATGTTAATTAGATTTCAGAGTAAAGATCCATTCACCTATGCTGCTAAATTATGTTGAATTGTCATACTTACTGCAATTTGAAAATCTATTGGGCCACATTCACTTCTGAGAAGCTAGCAAAAAATCAGAAGTTCTCCCAGAATTTATTTCCATAATTTCATCAAAACACAAAAAAGATAAAATGTAAGAGTTAAAATGTAGAAGACTAAAAAATAAATGCAGTATGCAGAATATTGCAAACTAGAGAAGATTACCCATGTTTCAGGACATAGAATTTTGTTGATGTTTCATTAAATACATTTTGTAGATGAATCTTCTTCCATATAACTGAACTCACCTCCACCTCTTTTCCTATCCCAGAGTTCCAATTGATACACAGTTAAAAACCAATACTCATGGTTGACATAAGGTATACCTCATTAATGTAGACTAAAAGGTATTGTCTAAGGTGCTTATTATGAAAAAAACCAGCCTACTTCTTGTTAAATTTCAAGTGTTAGTAATTATTCTCAGGATCCAATGGACAAATGCTGGATTTCATTTTTTTTTCTCTAAGCAGGATTTCTTTCTCTTTAAATATTTAAGAAAAATTTATTTAAAGAGAAAAAAACATATAAAGGGTAGAGATAATACATAACTTCAAAAAAAAGATAAACAGTAAGAAATCACTAGTTGATAAATTACATATTGTAATTTATCTTAGAAATATCTCTTAGAAATATTTGTTCAAGTTACAAAATTAAAGCATACAAAGTAGATATTCAAACAGTGAAACTGTAAACAGCTACACATGCATGAATCTCTACATGTATTTCTATCCTTTCTGTATTAGAGGGAAAAACAAAACAAATTCCTATAAAAACATGAAACCAGAAAGTCTTATAAAACCACAGTGCAAGGTGATCTACAATGATTACTGTGTTGTTTCTTATTATCTTCAATAGAATTGTCTATATCATCAGGCATAATTAAATGTAGCAGTATAATTGAATATAGCAATACATAAAAATATTAGTAAGTAAAACATTGTAGACAGTATAAAACTTCAAAAGCAGATAATAATCAAACCAGAGTGGATATTCTAGTGAATCTTGTCATCTTAAATGCAGTTGCCTATACTCTCAGGCTTGATACTGTCAATCATAACAGCTTTGAATAAAATCTATCAATACAAAACAGCAATCCACCAAGACAGATTTGATTACAATCAGTCATGGTAAAACAGTGTAGGTTATACAAAGCTTTAGATTAAGTTAATAGGAAATAAAGGATGATTACTGTACTATACTCTGCTATTTTGGGGATAACTGTCTGTGCCCTCATATCTAGTACAAGTAGAATGATGGACAGAATATAACACATCTAAGTAGAGTGGTGTGAGTAATGCGGGTTTTAAATCCTGGTACACTATTAACAATATAGTGTATCAATGCCATCTATGTTAGAGATTCTATCCATCCTTCTCTGCCTCATTTCTGCTATGCTATTTTTCTGCCTTTGTTTGTCTACTTTTCTCCTTCATTCTACTGCCTGTCCCATTTATTGAGGCCTTTCTGCCACTGTTCCTAAAATCCTGGTATTTTTTTCTCTCTAGAATGTCCTTTAGTATTCTCTGTAGGGTTGTATTGGTGGTCACATACTCCCCCAGTTCCTCTTTGTCATGGAAGCGTCTTGTTTCTCCATTAATTTCTACTTAGGCTAATGTTAGATGCTCTATAGCACAAAAATGACATAAGTGATATGCATAATCTTGTATAAAATAAAATTTTTACTCATTATTATCCTTTTTTTACTTGGTGTGTCAATCAGTTTTCTAGTATTGTAATAAAATAAAATATAATAATGGGAGAGGTTAACAGTTTTGCAATTTTCTGTTTGTGGTTTGTTGGCTCTTGTTATTGTGCCTATGATAAAATAACAAAACATGACAAAGGAAGGTTGTACTCGAAGTGTGTACACTAAAAATAAGAGAGATACTGTTGTCCCATAATCTCTTTCTGGAGCATGTCTCCAATAACCTACAATATCCAACTAAGGACCACATTTTGACTATTCTACCAACTTTAATGCAAATCTGACAACCACGTCTTAACTATGGATAATGAAAATGAGTCACTCTGGTAATTTGTCAAATGTAAATTAGAAAAGATATCAGAAACTAGAGGAAAATTACAATTGTTATGAATTTATTAAGGACCTAATTGTTTTCTTTTGTGTTTTGAAAGGTAGAACTTTGTAGGTAACAAAAATGAATATGTAGCTGAAGTGATTCTTAAGCAACATATTGAAAGAACAGCTTGGTTGCTAATCATAAAAGGCAGGAGAAAAAATGGGAATGAATTGTTATGCAAAAAAGATACAAAATTTTAAGATGTATAACAAAAGAATCAGAAGGTATGTTCTGAAAAAAAAACCTGTTTATGCCTGCATTATCAATCCAGAACAAATATAGGCTGAAATGAAGACAGCATGTGAGGCATCTTACGTTCTTAAGAACATGACACAGCTGTATGATGGGAATCTTTATTATTCTAATAAAAAGAGAAGATATTATGGTAACCATTTACAGTGTCTTTGTAAATGCTCTTTTTTTTTTAAGGTTTTATTGGTACCAGGGATCAAAATCGCGATCATGTGCTTGCAAGGCAGGGGCTTATGCCGCTGAGCTAAATCCCCAGCCCCTAACAGTGTCTTTGTAAAGGATTGTTCAGGGTTGGGTTTGTGTAAGATGACTTGATAATAGCAGTGCTATATTCATCAGTGGATTCATCCACTAATGACTTTCATATCTGAATGTGTTGCTCTAAGACGGGTCCTGGGTGGAGGTGTGTCACTGTGGATGTGACCTGAAAGGAGTGATCTTACTCTACAGCTCTTCCTTTTGCATCTGCTTCATGCTACAAAGAGGTACAATTTTTCCTAAATCACCTCCTCTGTAATCCTGATTTTGACTTGGAGCCAAACAACTCTGTAACCTCCAAGAAAAATAATCCTCTACTCCTTTAAATTGCATATTTTAGATATTGTGTCCAGGGACAGAATAAAGACAAGATAGAAATTTTGAGGTCATTGGTATGGCTGTACCTTAACATATGGTTTATTAGCCTTTGGAAATGATTTTGGTAGGAATTTGAAAAATTTTAGAGGTAGTAATTAGAGAAGCCCTAGGATGCTGTAAAACCAGATGCCAAAAGACCAGAATACTGAGAATGCAGGAATACAGACAGTAAAGATCAGCTCAAGAAATTCAAGTTGAGAACAGGCACTATGCTGGAAGTCGGCCTAGAAGTCGTATCAGCTACACTCACACAGAAAATTTCTCTACACATTGCCCTTGTCTGGAGACTTTGTGGGAGACCCAAATTATGGATGGTAAATGAATTCATTTGGCTTAATTTCAAAAGAGGCCAAAATTCATGCTGTAGCAAAGGTACTTCTAGATGATTTCAGCCAGCTTTGCAATAAGAATCGAGCAAACTGTAGTGCTAAGCAGTTTGAAAAGTTTAGAGTTTTTCCTGAAAGAAAGAATTTGAAAATTTGGGGCGAATGAGAGTATAGTTGGTGAGAGTAAAATCAAGCCATGTATTTTGTTCTAGGACAATAGGAATGATGTGTTAGGAGCATATGAGGAATCAGTAAGATTTGAACCTTTCCATGATCAAAGCTATGAGACTGTAAAATTGTCATTTGGGTAAAGAGCCACTGGTCTCTCTTCTGCAGAATGACTGCCTAGGGAATTGATTTCCTGGGATTCATTCCACAGTACTCAGCCGCTAGGCACTCAGAGGCCCCTGCAACAGTGACCGAAATGTGACTGGGTAGTGCTTGAATTGGAGGTAGACCGTGGCACAGCCCACATGGTGCTGGTTTTATCAGGTATCAGAATGTAAGAATTATGGGATCCATGAATCTTTCACCCAAATTTCAAAAGAAAGACTGGGAGGTCAAGCAGTGTGCACTTGAGAAAGCGGTGAGTGAAACAGGATGAATAGAGCTTAAAGTGAAGTGTGGACTCCAAAATGTAGGATATGCTAGGAACATGCAATGTCTGCTAATAAAACCCACAGGCAGTGAGTTCAAGAACACTGTCAGAGAGGCTGTATGGACTGAAACTGACACTCTTCCAAGGGTGACACTAACCAAGCTCTTTGGCATTCACATCTCTTCATAATTTACTCTGGGTGTTGATCTTGATGCTATAGGATTTCACTTTTGCCATACGTGTTTCAGCCTTGCTTTTGTTCAATTAAATTCCTTTCTATCTCTCAATTTACCCACTTTGGAATGGGAATTTGTAGCATGTGCCATTTGGGTGTTGGAAGTGTTTAACTTTCTTTTTGATTTTTGCGGAGTCTCACAGCTAAGAGCATGCAGTGATTCTCAGAGGAGTTTCGCACTTGTTCTTTTCCATAATGTTCAGACCTGGTGATTCTTCAAGATGCTTTGAAAATGAGATGTACATGAGTCTTTTGGGTCCAGGAACATAATTTTATGAATTAAGATGTAGAACATTCCCTCAAAGACTCATATGTTTAGAAGAGCAGCTTTGGAAAGTGATTGCATCATAGACATGCAATACCTATCAATGAACAAATGCACTGATGTAGTATGTTCAGTAGCTGAATGTGTGTGTTGTTAAACTGTGGTGCCTGGTTGGATGTAGGTCAGTGGATCATGACCAAAGAGGGTATTTCTCCCTCTTTACCTCCTCCCTATGCTCTCTACTTCCTGTCTGCCATGTGTTATGCACATTTTTTTCTCTGCCATTCCTCTGCCATGCTGTTTTACCTTGGATTCAGCAGGCCATAGACTGACCATGAGACCAAATAAATCATTATACTTTTAAATTGTGGGTGTCAGGTATCACTTCCAGTAAAAACAGTGATACAGAAGGAGAATAACTGAGACAATTAAGAGATCATGAGGTCTAGATTACTGATTTCAAAGGGTGGGTCCACCACTTCAGCTCCAACATGTTATAAGGCTTCTCTAATAAACCTTGGACAGGTACTTCCCTGAAGACCTGTTAAAGTATAACAGTAAAGTATATAAAAAGTATATATAAAGTTAAAAATTATATATAAAGAATACCCAAACACAAGAGAGTGAACCCTAACTTGCAGACTTGTGAAGGAAGAATGATTTCTGCCTGGTTGAAGTGAGTTTGGAAAGTCAAATAACCATCTAAGTGTATAAAAGGGCATCTAAGTTTATCCCATAAAAAATAAGATCATTGCTGAACCTTATGATCTAGTACATTTGTTTTGCTTGATTTTAGACTTTTTTGTTTCTTCACTTTTCTCAATTTTGTAACAGGACTATCTATTTTGCTCATGTAACTAATGTATTTTAGAAGCATATAACTTCACAAATTTCATAGGTTAGCAACTGAAGAGAAATTTTACCTGGAAATTAAATTTCATTCTTATTTATTTTATATTATATTTTGATGATTTTTTTTAATTTAAACATTCAGTTTCATCTGTAATGAGTTGAGAACTGGCAGTCTGTTATTCTGGGAATAATTTATTTTTCAAATGAGAAGAATGTGAATTTGCTGGACAAAGTTAGGTTATGGACTGAACATGCCTCCAACTCCACCACTGTACATAACATGCTGATGTTTTTGCACCAGAAAGTACTGTGACTGACTTTGGAGATGGTACCTGTATGAAAGTAAAGCTAAATTAAGCCAAGGCTAGTATCTTTATAAAAAGAAATACTATAAGACTGCTTTCTGATTTCCCCACATTAACATCACAAAAAAGTATGTAAAGAGATAGTGGCATATTTTTTCTATGAGACAGAAGACAGCCTTCATCAGAAGCTGGACACTCTAGAGTTCCAACTTCCAGAACTAAAAGAAAATAATTGTTCATTATTTAAAACATCTATGGTATTTTGTTGTAGCAATGTGATGAGACTGTCTGCATATGTGTGAATATGGGTATGGATTTGCTTATATTTTAATTTAATGGTATAATTTTATAATATATAGCTATTTGTGCATAACTTTATTATTACATTTTAAAATATACATTATGATTTTACCTATTAATTCATAAAATTGCTTGAAATATTATTTTTCATCTTGTATCCATTTTATTTCTGTACTTCTGAGTCTTAAATATTATGAACCAAATGTTGAATTACGCAAAAAACTCAGATTCGAATATAAATCGACACCATGCTTACAAATTGAATTTCATTTTAAGGAAAATTTATACTAATGGCAAAAAGAGAAGATCAAATAGCAAAACAAATCTAAACTAATGGCAAAAGGAGAAGATCAAATAGCCAAACAATGAACAGAAAAGACCTTTTAGTCTTAAAAATTTGGATTGCTGTCTCATTGGCCAAAGTAAACACCAGTACCAACAGTTTAAAATCTATTCCACTGATTTAATTATAACTTTTACATAGAATATGTTTCCCAAAGTCATCAAAGGACATCAATGCTACACTTTTTATAAGTAACTAAATAAGCCACAATCAATAAATACCCATTGAAAATCCAAAAGTCAGTTATGGTTCCACTCAAAGAACCATATTTGTCTGTCAGCAGTTTTTGAATACCATACTTTCCAAAAATGTTATATTAAAACAGATGGTAACATCACAAGGCTCTGCAGAACTATCAAAGCTTTCATTCAGTTCATAATTTCAAATAGATACCATAGATATATGCTATGAATAATATTAAAAGTCAATTAGCCAATTTTTTAAGAAACTGGGGTAAAGTGCTAGAAGCATTACCCACTTTTAAAATCTAAACATACAAAAAGTAGAATTTTATTTCAGTGATACATTAGGTGTGACACAAAGCTTTAAATTATTGCTCTGTTAACAATACCCAAAGAGAACATAAATGATGCTCTTTTTTATGAAACTAATAATGGAGTTTAAAAAACATTCCTTTCCCAGGTAGAAAGCTTACAACTTAGAATCATTTAATGATGTATCATGAAGCCTGGTAGCAGGGCTTACAATCATGAAATGCTGTAGAGCAAAAACTACTTCCACATAAGTAAGGCGCCCAGATGAGTAGTTCTAAAACTTGGGATGTGAGCTATGAGCCAGACTTATAAATTATAACTGTGTTGACTGGAGGAAGCATAGGTGGGGTTGGCTTTGTGGAAGTGTGCGCTACCTTCTGAGGAAGAACTAATGCAGATGATCCTGAGTTTTAAAATTGAAGACGACGATTTTTATTTCCCTCCTAAAAAAATACAGTTACATTCAAAAAAGCAAGAACTCAGCATTTTTCTCCTTTGTGCTTTTAACGAAAGTGTGGATATATTAGGGAGCGAAAATCTCTCTGTCTGTCTCTGAAGAGTCAGACAATAATCCCGATTTGATATAATCAACCAACTGCAATTATATTTTCAAAGTTTCTGCCTATAGTAGCCATTATTATGTATATGATGGTATCAAGTCTTCATTGTTTCAGTGCAGGGCGAAGATAAGAACAAAACCAAAAAATATTAGTTGTGAATACATATAATTTTATAAGAAAATAATAATTATCTGTAATTCATAAAGCTATCCTCATTGACAGTACTGTGACAGCTTTATTTAAATAAACATTGCATATATGTGTGTTCATTCACACACAAACACATACAACCTAATATCCAAGTTTAAAACACATGCACATATGC
>PVLA01019648.1:0-11838 GCA_004027455.1 Hydrochoerus hydrochaeris
CAGGAAGACCAGAGATTCCAGCCCCAAGAAAAGCTCATGTTTATTGTAAGCTGAAAATAAACATGCAGTGCTATTCTAAAATTGACTCTTCATCACAAGTTGGTGTTGGAGAAGAAATTTACTGCAAGATTTGCCAACAGCTATTTTGGGAATAGATTTATTGTTTAAGATAAAGCTATTCCAGAAATCAGAAATCACAGAACAACTTGACTTCAAGGTCTCTGGGAATATACTGCCACAATGACTGGGTGAGATTTGGCCATAAGAGATGATCCCAGAGAAGAAGCAGGCTAGTCACAGATCTCCTGAGATGTTTAACCAATGCTGAGCCCAAGTTGTAAAAGACGCAGCAGGTTTATCATCTGTTGTGAGAATCCAAGCCGGTGATGTGAGTTTTTGAGGGTGTGAATCTAAATTACTGACATTATATCCAAAAAACTGCTGTCCTGCCCACCTCGTTGCCTATTTCCATCACAGAGCTCAGTGGTTTGTTTACCGTTTCCATTTGTCAGTATGATCAGAGATATGCCTTGGCCTGGACAGTTGCCACATCCTGGGTTGCATGTACAGAGGGGTCTGTGGGGAATGGGTGTGCCAACAGCTTGAGAGAGCATTGGCGTGGCAGACACGGGAGGACATAAACACTCACTGGAATGAGTATTGTTGAAGTGTATTTCCTTCCTTTCATCCATCAAATTTACTCTTCTGTTTTTCTTCCTCCTCCTCCTCCTTCTACTTCTTATTGTAAAGATTTATTAACTTTCGCTATTTAATTTGGTTTATGAAATTATTGTTGAATTCTTTCCTATTGCTAAAGGTAGTATAGTTGTTGTTAGTATTTGCTTTATGTCAATATTTTGTTTGTATTTGTGTTTATATTATTGTTGGAGATGTCTTTTCTATTTTGAAGAAAGGCAAAGTAGTAGCTATAATGGTTTCTTTTAGTATCTGAGTAGCCTAGTTGATTTTTGACTCTTAGTCCTGATTTATTTTCTATTTTTTATAATGCAACACTTGTTGTTATTTATTATTTTTGTTTTATACATCAGTGTCTGATGTGTCTTTGTGAGAACACAGTGCCAGTAATAGAAGAGATGGTTATAATAGATCACAATCCAATGATATCCCCAAAATTTGCTGCAAGATCCAAAGGTGCTAGATGACTCCAAAAAGAAGAAAAAGTAGAACAACCACAACAAATGCAACATAATAGCAAAAATCTCTGAACTGAAGGGATAAAGCAAAAAAAAATAGACATGGTATAAAAAACTTATTCACTGAAATCATAGCCGAGCTTTCCAAATCCAATAAAAGACTTCAAAATTAAAGTACAAGTGGAATATAGAATCTCAAATAATGAAGACAATAAAAGAAGATTCACATGATATATCTTAACCAATATTCTGGAAATTCAGCACAGGGAGATAATCCTAAAAACCATTAGAGAAAATGGTATCAATTGACGTATACATACAAGCACATCTGAGTAATGTCAGATTTCTAAAAACAACCCTGAAAATCCAGGAAAACATGAAATGAATATTTGTAAGCCCTAGAAGAAAACAACTCCCATCATGGAAATCTGTATCTTGAAAAATTAGTTTCTAAAACTGATGGTGAAATAAAGACTTTTCATGACAAAGAAATCCTAAAAAATACGTGACCACAAAATCAACATTGCATAAATTACTCAGAAGAATCCTAAACAAACAGGTAGGCCAGTGGCACCAAAGCAGCTAAAGCAAGGTGTACATTTATAGCTGGAACTAGACTTCAATAATAGGAACAAATAAAGGAATCAGCATCAGAAAAATAGTGCAATGACAGGACTCAATAAACCCCTTACCAAAATAAGTCTCAGTGTCAATGGTCTTAACTTTCCAATCAAAGGCACAGACAGGTGCATTGCATCAAAAACATAAAATGCAGCCATACATTGCATACAGGGGACACATCTCATGCAAAAGAAAATACATGGACTGAATGCAACAAGAGGGAAAATAACAGTCAATTGAAGAGCCTGAAAATGGTCATTTTATTATCAGCTGCAACTCGTCAACAGAGACAAAGATGACCACTACATACCGGTAAAGGGAATAATTCAACAGGAAAGTATAACAATTCTAAAGATCTATGCGCTGAATGTCATACATTACAATTTTGTAAGGATAGGGACTACTGGACAGAAAGAAAACACAGAGACAGCGATGCACTCATAGTGCAGAACTTCATCACATAACGCTGATAATTAGACACTTCCACCAGAAAAGAAATCAACAAAGAAACATCTGAGTTAAGCCACACCACTGAAAAAATGTGCTTAACTGCTTAGCACAGGGTGTTTCATCCAGTAGCAGAACACAGAATTTTCTCAAAAGCACACAGAACTTTTTTAAACAGGCTCATATTATAGCCCATAAAGTATGCTTAAACACAAAATGACTGAAATAACCCACTGCGTGCTAATGGATCATACTGAAATAAAACTAGAAATCAACAAAAAGAAGCAGCAGAAACTGCCCAGATCCATGGATATTACATTGAAGAATCAATAGATCATAAAAGAAATAAAAAATCTTCTAGAATCAAATGACAATGAAAGCAAGACATTCCATAGCCTATGGGATGAAATGAAAGCAGTTGTAAGAGAGAAGGTGATAGCCTGAAATGATCATGTTAAAAGAATAGAGGGATGCCAAATAAGTAGCCTAAGATGCATCTGAAAAATCTTAGAATGATAAGCATAATAGAAATCTGAAATTAGTAGAAGGAAAGAAATCAAGATCAGAGTGCAAATTAGTGAAGTTGAGACTAAAAACAAATAAGAAAAATGATGAATGAATCAAAGCATTAGTTCTTTAAAAGCATGGGAGTGGCATGTGTGGATTGGGTAAAGAGGAAGGACACAGGGGGAAGGTAAGTAAAATGAACCAAAATGAGATATAGACAAGTGCCAATTCCCCCACGATGAACACATTCACCATGGATGACAAATGTATACTAATAAGAATACTGAGGTGGAAACATGGTGCTGGAGCCACCTCCAAAGCACCCACACTCCTTAGTGTGACTTTTTCATCGCTTCTCTGTAGAGCTTGGTCCTCCAGAAACGTAGACATTTCATGCTGAAATTTGTCCCTGTGGACATTGAAAGCTGATTGAGCTTTTCTTTACCGTGTTTAATAGGCATTTCTGTATTCTGAAGCAAGGAAAGCTCTTTTTTTCCCCTTTATTGCTACCTGAAAGAGAAACATAGAAGAATGTCAGTTGCAGAAACAAAATTCATGCTAATGTTTCTCGTCATCTGTTAGATGAATGATCATTACGAGGTGCTGTTTAAAAAAGCCTTTTATTATAGTAGATCAGATCATATAGCAAGAGTGAAGAGATATAATTTTCTTCCAGTTCTCACTCTTTGCAAGACCCTGGGAAAATTTCTTAATCTTGTTGGTCCTCACATTGTTTATGTGTGACATACTGATACTGTTTTATATAGTCTCTATCGTTTCCAATCACAGGGGCATCCTTTGAGTGTATCATCAATAATCCAGGGATATGACCAGAAAATAAGTAAATATTAAAAGGACCCCATTAACAGGTTTCTTCAAAGAAATATCAAGTGTGTAGAAGCATGACACATGCACAAAGAGTGTGGCTAGTGACATAATGACTTAGAGAAATCCCTTTTCACTAAGGAGGGATCAAGGCTGATTTGCCTTGAAAGAGCAGATTGATCCTGATTTACATTCCCAAGCTGTTTCTGGAATTTAGGATCTAACTGGTTTTCTAGCACATCTTTAATGTGAGCTGGAGCTCCTCTTCATACTTTGGCCAAAGATTTCTGGCTTTGGAAGAAATGGTGGGTGCACTCCTTAGGTATGTTGGATCTTTTTACTTTGGGATTATCACCTGAAGAAGACAAGAAAAAATTTCGGTAAGCAGAATGTGGGACCAGGCAGTCAGGAATGTTGTGACTGAGATTTTTCTTCTTTGAAGTCTTAAATAGTCTCAGAAAACTTTTACACATTCCTTCAATGGTCATTGGAAATCAAATTCACAGCAAAGATGTATCCCTGGAGATGAACCGCGTGGAGGATCTGCCAGGTAGAGATACTGAAGCTTGGTATCCGCAGAAGCTGGCAAGGAGCCTGGATCTTGAGTGCCTGAATTACTGAGTGGACACATGCCAGAGTCTGGCCTATCCTTCCAGTAATTAAAGTCAACTGTAAGACTGAATGAAGGCATGAACAGACATAGGACAGATAACTTCTTCTTCACTTCAGAAAAACTGTTTTGATTGATATTAATAAAAAGTCAACATCATAAAAAAGATTAGTATTTGTTGTTATAGACCTCAATAGTAAGTATGACCTCAATGTAATTTAATAACTTTCCTTTAATTAATGAAATTCATAGTTTTTATTGAGTACTCATATGACCATACATAGATACAATAGTTTCAAGTAAGTAATTGTTACAAAATGGTATCATCATAAACAAATATGTTAGACTAAAGACAATAGTACCATAAGGAAAGCTAAAGGAAGATTCTGACATACAGTAACAGTTTTGAAAAAGTACACACTGAAGGGATTTTCAAGTCTACACAGAATGCAAAAATCCTTTTTATAGAGGATGGAACTCTCCAATCACTAAAGGTACTTCATTGCAAGTCATATGTAAAAATTATCTAGTTCACTATATTTGTCAGTACCAAAAAGGAAAAAATAATGTGAAGTGTAAATATCTGATCTCTGAAGTATAGTATCCGGTGTAAACGCAATGCTAAGTCACATTTTATATAGAGTACAATTTTTTAAAATAATTTTCACCTGTATTTAAGCCTTCCTCTTCCTGGGTGGGATAAATTCTAGTCACTATGTCTTGCTAAGTACAAATGACCTGGGGCCCATCCTTCCCATATCTAAAAACTGTGGTCTAGTCCCCAAATATAAATGCTATCTTCACAGAGGTGATGGAGTGTTCAGCAGACATTAACTCATACTATCCATCCATCCATTATGCTTTAATATCTTAAGTCAGCTTCAACGCGTTTTACAGGCACTCATTTCTGCGATGAGGTCACCGTGGAACTTCAGCTCCAGAGTGAAGTCTCCTATAGTGCAGATGAAGACTGGAAAGAAACTTTAAAACTCTGTGGTGTCTTCTACTCCATTAGGACTTCAGGAAGACCTTCTTCTCATTAGGTCTGCAAGCTCTGTCACATAACTAGGTTATGGTTAAGGAAAATGACTGAGGTCCTTCCAACCACATTCCCATTGCAAAAACATTTCAAACACTCTTTAAATTGATTTTGCTCTGCTCCTCAAAAGGCAATTCAGGCACAAGGGAAGGGGAACCCAATTTCCTGTCCCTTCTCATAAACTTAGCAATAATGTTGGAAAGGATACTGTAGCTTCTCCAAAGGCATCATTGTGGATGATGCTCATGCTATTGTAAGTTAAAATGCTGCTGGCAGCACAACGAGGGCACAGATCCATGAGTCATTCTTAGAATCACTCTAGAAAACAGATGAATCCAAGTACCTAGGGGGCTTACATTTAGATAATTTTCTTCCAGTTCTCACTTCTTGTTTTTGTTCGCTGTTCATTTCTTACTAAAGACAACATGGTGTTCCTTCCCCTTTCAGAATGAAACCTCAAAAAACATAATTAAAGTCAAATCTCCCCATCATGATTACATTATATTTTCTAGACTCTAAAATTAATTCTGACAATACCTTCCTCAAAGTGCCCTTGCTTTTCCCAGTGAGACTCTACAGTTTCCATAAGGATCATCCCACAAACATTCATGTATTGAGTGTGCTGACATCATCAGTGGATTGATTCATTGCTCAGTACATAACTGAATGTGTTGTTATGAAGTCAGATATAGTTAAAGTGGGTCACAGGATCAGGCTTTTAAGGTATGCCATTTCTCTGGCTATTTCCTTCCACTTGCTACTTTCTGGCTTCCATGAAGTTAGCAGCTTTCCTCTGCCATGATATCTCTCATTAAATGAAGCTGATTACAAACCAGTTCCTCTGAAACCAGGAGTCAAAATAGACTTTTCCATTAAAATTGTTTATGTTAGCTATTTTGTCCCAGTAAAAGAATAATAATACAAGACTATAAGGATGAAATAAGAAAATATGTATTTAAAAATAAAGTGTTTAACAAGTGATATCACATGTTCACTTCTCAATAAAGGCACTATATTATGTACAGCAGCAGTCACAATTAAGTACTCAAATCAACTCCAAAGGGATTATACATCCATAGGCTACTAACAGTGTTGCCTACCTTGGTTATTTATAAGGGAAGCAAAAAAAATGTGTCAAGTTTATATTAAAGAAGATCAGCAATGGATCTAGAGAGTGAAGCAGATCTCTGCTACAGTAAGTCATAATCATGACTGACTATGCTGAAAAATGCCAAAGGGGTTAGCAAACCTAGTGAATTTAGAGAAATATTGAGTGTGACATGGGATTGGTTTATAAAATTTGAACTTGAACAAATAAAAAAGTGTGTAAGTAGAAAATTTACAGAAAGTTAGAATTAAAGAAATACGGAGTTATTTGGTCTGAGTGACACAGAGCAGAAGGTGGGAGTAGATGTTTTTCAAAATCAAGCTCTGGTGTAGGATGATGAAGAGCCTTGAAGACAGGCAAATTTATTTTCATTTTGATAAAATCCTGCAGAAGCCACCAATCAGTAGTAAAAAGCTGGTATATTCTTGAAAATGCTCAAGAAAATGAAAACCTTATAATCTAAACATAGAATATGAGAATTTCAAACAGTAATTGATTAGGAACAGAATAAACTGGACATGGAAAAACCAATAATAGCTGTTATGGATTAAGAAGTGGAGGTCAACTTAAAGCCAGCAGGGTGCCGAGGGTAGATGTTTCACCTGAGAAAAATTGCCAGCATAAATAGAGACCTAGAGAAGGAGAAGCTATGCATTAGGGGTTAGGGCGTTGTTGAAGTGTTGAGGCGTTTGGGCCTTGTTGGTCCTCCTATGAGTTGCTCTTTGAGCTATTGGTTCTCCTGGAGAAGCTCTGGGCCTTACATCAAGCAATGCTTCCTGACTCTAGAGGGGAAGATGTGTGCCACTTGGGCTCCAGGATGAACTTACCATGCTGGCTTCCTGGCATGTACTCAACAGTGCTTATCATTAGAGGAGCTCAGGGTATCCATGTCACTGAGCATGGCTGTGGTGCTTTTCAGGACAGCCCTGGTCATTGTTGTGAGTGTCACTTCTCAGCTCCAGCACAACTCCTTCACCCTGCTGGCATACACTTCCTAGCTTTCACCACTGACCTCTGGGCCTTCCCAGCATGGATACATAAAACAGAATGGCGTGACTCCTTCCCGTGGGCTCTAGACCTCCAGTTGGACTCATGGGAGGCATTGTCATGAGCTCTGGGTCTTCATCTGGACTCATGTGGGACATTGTTGTGGGACTCGGGCCCTTGGCTAAATATTCTATGTCTTTAGTGTTGTGGACAAGTTTCTTGCATTTTCTTGTGTTAACTCTGGGTGACTATCATAATAATACTATAAATTCCATGCCCTGACTCTAATGGTTCTCTTCACCATTCCTGACTACAACAATAGCTTTTGGCTCCAAGTTTGGACCTTTAGTTGCTATATTTCTTTCTCAGCAAGGACAAACTTTGTAATTCTTCTTGGGAAGAAATGGAAACCTACAGAGGGTGGATTCAATTTTCAATTGAATTGCCATGTAAAAATGAGAGAAATAAAATGAGATACTGAGAGAGGGTGTTATATTCATTTTCCTCCAAATAAAAGGATAATCAACCTAACACCCATATTTGAAATCCTCCTATCTTTTAATATTTGACATCTGGATCACTTTCCAGGACACTGTCCTTGCCTGCTCGTACTCAAGCCTGGGTCACATGTTATTCAAGTGGTCCCATACCCACTGTATCAGGCTTTTAGAGAGCAGTATCTTTACCTGTTCAGTGGTATCTTTGTATAACTTAGCCATGATCGTATAGGTCAGCTACTGAATAAAGGTGTGTTAAAATGGATATAATCAATCACTTCAGTTGCAATGAAATAAATAATTTTACTTAATATGCCACATTATGGGATATAATTTTCTAAGAAATAAATTTCTTTCCCTACAGCTGAATTTTAGGATTTCAGTGTTGGAACACTGGAGTTCAATTTAAAAGCATCATGGAAAGTTAAGAAGAGAAACCAGGGCCAAAATGTTCTGCCCGAGACACTTGCCTTAACTTTTCAAAATTTTCCAGGGCTTCAGTGGCAGAAAGACCAGGTGTGGCACACACCACATCTCTATGCCCTTGATTCCTCACTGTGGATTCATGTGCAAACCCTGCCAAGGAGGAGGAAAAGAAATTGCACAGATAGAAAGTATCCCAGAAATCTCCTGGGCTGTAAAATCAGACTTGAAGAAATATTACTGCCCATGATACATGATTGCATCAAGGATGTACAATTTTGTGTCATCTAAAATGATCATATCTTCAACCATTAACTTCTACCACATTTTAAAGTTTGATTTATCCATAATTGCTAATTTCACTTTCTGTTCTCAGAAAATCTATACTTCTGTCCCTGTGGGTGGTCAAGCAACACTGGAAGACAGAAAGTGTATGCAAAACTGAAGCATTCATTTGTAATTGTCAACCACCCTAAATTCTGAAAGAAGTTAAACTATTCCATTATATTGTAAGTAGATTAAGACTTTTAGTAACCTGGGAACTAGATGAGGTTGTTCATGTTTCCCCAGTGCAGATATAGTAAGCAAGATGTAGCAGTTGATATATTAAAGGAAATACTGAACTTTGGAGTGGGGCTAAAGCTCATGAGTACTAACACTCTGTTATGTAGAAGCAACCTGTGAACCATCAGCATCCAATAGGTAAGAATATGGGAATAAAGAGATGGATAAAAACATATACTTTTACCAGATCTCCTAAAGCAATGTGCCTGCATGATATTTCCAATTGTCTTGAATTCACTGCAAATTGTATCTGATTTAAAGGGTCTCAGTAGTACCCAAAGTATTTTCTAAAAGGAACATTAATATCACATCTTTTTGCTAATTTTTTTTAAGTTCACAAGAAGAGATCAGATCTAGGATCAGAGTAGATGTGTTTACGAGTAGTTCATGCTGCTGCTACGTTCTTGTTTCCTGGCCTGAGACTTGGTAAATTTATCCTCACTTTTTAAGGTTAAGTTTTAATATTCCCAACACTAGATACCCTTTAAGCTGAAATATATTCATGGGTGTTGTACAATTTAGACAAACTAATTTCTTTAGTATTCTGTACTACCAACATATATATCCTAATCAGAAATTTCATAGAAGTTAGCTAAAGGTAACAATGAGATTAAAAGGAAACATATGAACAATAACAATGACATTAAAGCAAAACAATCTAATTTGTTTTTCTTTTATTCAAATTAAGAAGTGTCAGTTGTGCGTTTATTGCATGTTATACATTGTTCTTAATGTTAGAAGCTTGACAGCAGAGAAGTCAGATATTTTTCTTACTCTATACAATTATATTTTACTATGAGATGGCTAATAATAAATAAAGATGTATATTTAAAGATATATCTTCTTTTTGTCTTAAGTTTAAATAGAAGATCACCATGAGACAAAAGAGGGAAGACCTCTTTTAGATTAGTATCTGAATAGATGCTCAAACTATGTTAGTTTTGTGATAAAGCAGATGGGAAGGGCCTTAGTGGTCATCTTTTTTTCTAAACCAAAGCTAGCAAGAGAGCAGTGGTGAAACGAAAACAGAGTGGGCTATGAAAACTAGAAGAACACAAAAATCAAAGAGAATAACATATTGAGGTATAGAGAATCCCGTGAATGTTGTCCTCATATTTCAGCCGTGTGTGGACTGAAGAGCATCCAGAGTGACCACAGCAGGGCTCTGAGTGCCTCATCTCTTCAGAGATGCAGAGACGCTATCTCATCCTGCTAAGTTCTCCAACAATTCTCTTAATCGGTTCTTATAATTCTGGAATGATGGATCTAGAGCTGTATACCTGAACCTTATAGAGGTAGTTACTATGCGTGTGGATTATGTGTGTGTGCAGGGGTGTGTACAGGTATGATGGGGCCTTTAACTGAACTTTTATGGAACTGGTTACAAGATTTTCCCTTAGTTTTTGTAGAGCTATGTGACCTATATATTGCATTGCTCTGCCAAATTTGTATTATCTTTGCTACAAATGAGGGCTAGTTTTCATTGCCAACAATCAAGGGTAGGTCCTATTTAAGGATGATTTCTTATATCAGGAACCTATTATCTTCTCAATGCAGATAGAAAATATATTGGGCCAGTCTGAATAGGTGCATGAATGCACCAATTGATAACTATAGACTTTATACGTCTTTACTTTAGTATTTTAAAGGGGTGATATTTCTCCATGTTTCCTCATCTATTAATTTAGCTTTTCAGATGTACTTTCACTTGAAATTAAATGATTGAACTCCATTTTCT
This sequence comes from Hydrochoerus hydrochaeris, assembly GCA_004027455.1. Classification (NCBI taxonomy): domain Eukaryota; kingdom Metazoa; phylum Chordata; class Mammalia; order Rodentia; family Hydrochaeridae; genus Hydrochoerus; species Hydrochoerus hydrochaeris. Next base: position 10,521 of record PVLA01019648.1, read on the forward strand.
TCTTTCTGAAGAAAGTCTTCTTGGACAAGCTCTTGCTCTGCTTAGGGTGGCCATACCTCAATGACAGTTCTCCTTCTTAGAGAGGAGAAAGGAGATGAATTGCTACAGTTCAGAACCAGCCAATGGAGCCTGTGAAGCTAAAGCAGAGGCTGCTTTAAACCTGAACTTGTCTTCTTCCCGATCCCATCTTTTGTACTCTACGTGTGAGTTTACCTCAGGAGAGCTCCCTAATAAATAACTGCATACACATGTCCATCTCAGATTCTGATTTTTAGGCAATCCAACCAGAAGTACATTATAACAGGAGAGGTCTGAAAACTAAGATGCTAACACTGGATTATGAATGGGAGCTCAGGATGGCACCGTGCCCAGTGAGGGTCATTGTTGCATGCATAGACATGGCACAAGGATCTATGCCATTGTTAATATTTTCACTGCAGCTGTCAATTGCTAGAAACTACTCCAAAACTGCCTCACCACCTCAATACCCACCTGCCCAGCACTCTTTGCAGATGGGTATTTGCCAGAAGTTCACAAGTGCTTCTTGTTAGGAAAGAAAGGAACTGAGCTCCACAGAGGAGGAGAAACTATTATTGGAGATTAACAAGAGAGAGATCCATTGCAAACAAACAGTAGAAGAATTGTCTCCCACAGGCTGAAGGACTGTGACTATCTTGAGTTCAGCATAGTTTGTAAACTTTGACCACCTGGAAATTGAGCTGAACTGTTTTTATCTGCTAGGGTTCATTGTTTTAACAAGGGACTATAAGTCTTTTTCATCCAATAGGGGTGTCAGTGTTGCTTCCCTCATTTTTGACTCTTGTGTTATTATATGTGCTGCTGAAGCAAGCCATCATTTTTGACTCTTAACAAGGACCATAAGTCTTGAGGTGGAAACTAGTCATGATCTGGCCATGATGGTAGTTTTCTAAACTGTTCATCTCTTCTCCAAAGGATCAACCTTGCTTGATGGTAGCTACTCTGCCCAAGGCATTCCATGCATTCTACCTGCTGGATGGTCTGTAATGGTGACTGATTGAGGTGGGGTACAGATGGCAGCTCCTTTGCTTAGAGGAGGGTACAGTCTAGGTGTTATTTGCTACAGATTCCCAGTGACTAGACCACAGCTGATTTCCATTAGACATCATTTTCTGTGAGGTTTTAAAATTTTGCCTTCTCTCTTTCCCTCATGGTGGTTCTTCTAAAGCAACTGCCTCTGCAAATCCTTTACTGAGGAATCTATGAATGAGGCGCTATCTCTTGGGAATCCAGAGGAGGTCCAAGCAGTCCTGATTTGTGCTCAAATAGGGAAAGACTC
>PVLA01019649.1:0-11845 GCA_004027455.1 Hydrochoerus hydrochaeris
TGGTAGCAAAGTATCCTTTCTTTGATCAAGCAAAAGATTAATACATTTTTCTTAAATTTTCTTTATTGCTAAATGATTTCATATCACTTTCATCAGAATAATCTCACTGCATAGTTCAGGCTGGGCTTGAACTCATGCAATTGAGGCTGGCTTCAAAATCACAGTGATCTCCTGTCTCACCTTCCTGAGTGTTGGGATCACAGGTTTGTGTCACCACAAAAGCTACAGAATAATTTTATTCTTAATGTTGAACATATATGTCTCCTCTCTGTTAAATTCAGAGTAAAATAAATTACTTTATTAGAGGTTTATCTGAAACTCATTTTCTGTGCTGCTGTTTATGACTTGTGAAAGAGGATTTTATTGCAAGGAGCAATATTAACTGAGCAATACAAGCACCTCATGAAAAATTCCAAATATCTACAGAATGAACAAGTTGAATTTCTTCTGCACAATCATAATCAACTGCTCTGGGCATTATAGTTATACACTGTGAATTTGATACTACTGTTTCCTATAATACATCCAATTTTTTTCCTAATGTGGCAGTCAACAGATTCTAGGGGACATTTTAATTGGCTTGCCTCTTCATGAAAGAGTCATCTTATGGCCAGCAGGGAGGTCTTATCCTATATTTTGTAAGGTCCTCTGAGTGAGGACCACACAATGAGTTTAGGATTCATGTCTGCTGGGGAGTTTGCATTGAATAAATTTGACTGAGGATCTGATTCAAAGTGGGACTTTCTCTTGTGATTTAGGGAATCTGGCTCCCATTATAGGTCAGGTGGATGAAAACCCATATGACCTTTGGAATGACAGTGTTTTGACTAATGATATTTTTTCTCACAAAGAGGGTTCAAACCAGGGGCAATTTCCACACTTTCCTGAGATTGATTTTTATGTCCTTTACTTTCAGAGTTACTGGGATCCACTGATTAAATAGGAGAACTATCCTGCTTAAGGAGATAATGCATTTTTTCTGAATTAACACAGTTGGCATTACATTTTTATTATTATTATTCTCATTTCAAGGTTCATCAAGGCTGTGCCAGTGCTGATCTTTTGAAAGATTAAGTGCCTATATCTCAGCAGGATTTAACATAATTACTCTAAATTTTAATAGTTTAGGTAGAAGCTGAACTCGCTTTGAAGTGTTATCAGAAGCCACTTAAAGAGCAAGAATGTCTGCTGCATGAAGTGTTCCAGGGAGGTGCTGAAGGCTGTGAGGGTGTGATCCATTCTTTGTGTGAAAACCCTGATGCTCAGTTTCTCTGCTCTGAACAAACAGGACAGCACATAGATACTGGGAGTCCAAGCATCCAAGAACAAGGCTGGAAATTTAAGGCAACTGAGGTCATGGCTAGGCCTCTGTGCACAGAATATTCTGATACTGCATTTCCTGTCACCTTCCTTCCAAAGAAGAGTGGAGACTGAGGAGCTGGTGTGGTCCATTTCAAATCCTGGTAAACCTGGTTGAGGACTGAGGTCACCATGAAGGGGCATAGCACAGCCATCAAACTGCCAGCAATGACTTTTTTCACAGGCACAGAAGGTGAGAAGGAGATATGAGGAAAAAGAATAGCATGATTTTCATGTTTACACATTTATTAGGCCTTGACTTGCAAGAGAACTCTGGAGGGAACTCTGATCTCCAGCATAGATGGACTCACAAGGAGGAATGATTCCTGTGTGTATGTATGTGTGGGTGTGCATTTAATTGAATTTAAACTTTCAAGTGAAGAGACATTTTGTTTTCCTTTCCTGATTATTTTTTCTTATTCTATTTCATTCTTACCCTCTATTGTCCTTCAGTTTCCCCAAATTCAGGTGATTATCCTTTAACCTCTAGCATTGATTCTACTGTATTTGACCTCATTCATCCCTTGATCTTGACCCTATCCATCTTAACAACACTGTGCCCTGAAGAAGATTAAAATCACTCCACTACAGGGAAGTTTACTGTATCCAACTATGTGGTGTGTATTTGATTTTGTTATATAACTTTAGCATTTGCTCCTGTGGTCAGAGGTGGCAGGTTAGTGGTTCTTATAGTTGTCAGCAGCTAAACAATTCTTACTCAGCAGTTAAATTGTTAACTATTGTTATTCATAACTGTACCACTTTATCTAGGATGTCACATATGTTATAATCAGATTTTCTTCTTTGTATGTGATAACACTGTGATTGTATGTGGTCACAAACATCACCACAGTCCACTATCAAAAGATGAGTGCTGAGCTTAATAATAATCTTGCATCTTTTACAAATTGAGAAGATCCATTCTTGAGATAGTAAAACAATCACCTACATACAGAAGACACCCCTGAAGAACAGGGAATCTTCAATACTAGTAACAAAGCCATCTATCATAAGAAATTGGCAAACAGCAACACAGAAAATAAAATTTTAAAAAGAGAGAACATAGAAAATGACAAGATGCAGAAGCAAACTGAAATCCCAGATGCCCAGCCTGGAGCACGGTAATATGGATAAAATTGGAAGTCAAATACTGAAATTTTCTGAAATGATAGTAACAGAAGCAAAAAAAAAAAAGTGGAAAAGGCTATAGAGAAAATAAAGTCTCAGGTTCAAAGAGCAATGATGCTTAAATTCAAAGACATTACAGAAAACATAGATAAAAGAATAGATGAACATAGAAAAATATTGGAAATAACAAATGTCCAACACTGAAAAGAAATGGAATCCATGAAACAGTTTCAAACAGAAACCTGAGACTAAAACTTCATTGGAAAGTATATGCAACATACTAAAAGAAGAAGAGAGAATATCAGATATTGAAGACAGAATTGCAGGTAGTGGTCATGAAGAAAAATATATCTTAAAAATAGCAAGATTATATGAAAAATCAATCCAACAACTGCAAGATGAAGCAAAGAAAAATAACAGAAGATTGATTGAGGTGACTGTGAAAGCTGGTAACAGCAAAAATGCAATAAAAAACTCTTCCCAGAAATAGTAGCAGAAAAATTCCCTATTATGGATAAAGAATCTGATATAAAAAATGAAGCATATAGAACTCCAAACAGTTATGATCAAAATGAAACTACACCAAGACATATAATAATAGAGATTCCAGAAATTCAACACAAAAACAGAATATTAAAAACAGTTGGAGAAAATAAACAGATCAGCTATAAAGGAAAGTCCATTTGGATCACAGAAGGTTTCTAAAAAAAACCTCTTAACTCAAGCAGTTTGTACTGAGATATTTCAAGTCCTGAAAGAAAACATCTTCCAACCCAGATCAATACACTCTGAAAATATATTTTTCAAATTTATTTAGAAACAAGATACTTTGATGACAAAGAACAACAGAAGAAGTTCACAACCTCCAAATCAACCCTACAAATCACATTGAAAGATATTCTAGACAGAGAAAAATGACCACATTTCCAAGAAAAACAATAGACAGAAACTACCAAATAAGGCAAGCAATTAAATAGAAGGAGGAAAGCAGGAAACCAACAGCTGGAAAACATCACGACAAAGATAAGAGAGTACATATCAGTTATAACCATCAGTGTAAATGGCCTCAGTTCACTGATCAAAAGAAACAGAATACAACAATATGCTGTATATAAGAAACACATTTTTTTCTTTGATCGGTACCAGGGATCAAACTCACAACCACATGCTTGCAAGGCAGGAGCTTATGCCACTGAGCTAATCCCCAGCCCCCAAGAAACACATTTAATTCAAAAAAAATAGGTTGAATGTCAAAGGATGGAAAACAATCCTCCATGCAACAGCAACCAGAAAAAAAGCAGAGGTAGTTATTCTGTTTGCAGACAATGTGAACTTCCATCCAATCATGATAAAAAGAGATAAAGAAGGTCATTATATACTTGTTAGGGGAAACTTCTAAAGGAAGATATAACAATCATAAAGATTTATGCACTAAATATGAGAGTATCCAGCTATGTAAGCCAATTATTAATAGACATGAACAATCAAATAAGCAATAACACACTTTTAATGAGAGACATTAATATCCCACTGTCACAAAGATATATATCAACTTGATGAAAATCTGCAAACAAATATCAGAACTGAACCAAATCTGTGAAAAAATGAATTTAGCTACTAGAGTCTATCACCCAGCATCACCTGAATGCACATTCTCCTCTGCGGTGTATGTGAAGTACTCTAAGACCATATGCTAGGCCACAGAACATGATAAAGTAAACACAAAGGAATCGAAATTATCCCATTCACTTCATCTTACCACTGTGCAGTGAAACTGGAAAATAAAGGCAAAAGCAATAACAAAAACAATGTAAATACATGGAAAATAAATAACACCCTTCTAAACAACCAATGGGTTAGAGATGATGTTAAAGAAAATGTTAAACAATATCTACAAATAAATGAGAATGTAGATACAAAATACTGGAACTTGTGGGAATCAAGCAAAACAGCCCTAAGAGGGAAAACTACAATGGTGAATTCTCACATTAGAAAAACAGAATGATCACAGATGAACAAACAAAGTTTACACCTCAACCTTTTTGAAAAAGAAGAGCAAGATAAGATCAAAGCCCATGCAAGGGAGGAAATTATAAAGATTAGAACAGAAAATATGGCAATGGGATCTAAGTGACCAGTACAAAGAATTAATAAATTGAAGAATTTGTTATTTGAAAGAAGAGATAAAATTGATAAACTCTTAAGCAACCTTAAAAATAAATAAAGGACTTGATCAAATGCTTGCATTGATGAATACAAAGGGTGAAATCACTGCAGATCTTGTGGAAATTGTGAAGATCATAAACACCTACTTCTAAAATCTTTACTCACATAGAATGGAAAAAAAGAAGAAATGAACAGATTTCTAGGTATATATGAATTACAAAAGGAGAATAAAGAAGATAAAAATATTCTGAATAACCCAGTATCAGTAAATAAAATAGAAAATTTAATTAAAAACTTACAAACAAAGAAAAGCCCAGATCCTGATGGATTCACTACTGAATTCTACAAAAATATATAGAGAACATTTAATGCCAATACTTTTCAAATTCTTTAATGAAACTGAAAAAGACGCAGTACTCTGTAATACATTCTGGGTGACAAGTATTATCTTGATACCAAACCAGAGAAAGATCCAACAAAATAGAGAGTGACTGGTCAATCCCCATAATGAACATAAATACAAAAATCCTTAATAAAAAACTAGCAAACTGAATTCAGCAAATCCATCAAGAAGATTGTAAACCATAACCAAGTGGAATTCATTCTAGAAATGCATGGGTGGTTCAACATACACAAATCAATTAATGTAATATATATAGCATATCAACAGAGTCAAAGACAAAAATCATATTATCTTCTCAATATGTGCAGAAAAAACTTAAGAAAAAAATCAAACCTGCATTCATGATAAAAACTCCAGAGAAAACTGGAATACTTGATCTTTACCTCAATCTGAAAAAAGTCAAGTACGACAGACTAACATCCAGCCTCATATTAAATGGACAAAAGCTGAAAGCTTTCACTATAAAATCAGGAACAAGACAAGGATGTTCACTATCACCACTCCTGTTCAATATGGTGCTGGAAACATTAATATGATTAATTAGATGAGAGAAAAGTACAAGGAATAATGATAGGAAAGGAAAAAGTTAAATTATCATTATTAAAAGAACACATGATATTCTAGATAGAAGACCCCATAAACTCCACCAAAAATATTCTAGATTTAATAACCAAATTTGGTAGCATATCTAGATACAAAGTCAACACTAAAAAATCAGTAACATTTCTGTCCACAAACAACAACCTCACTGATAGAAAATTTAGGGAACCATATCCTTTACAATAGCATCCAAAACAATGAAATGCTTAGGAATCAATGTGACACAGGAAGTAAAAGATGTATCTATATATCTATATATAGATGTATATATATTGAAAAGCACAGTTCTCTAAATAAAGAGATGGATGAGGATATCAGAAAATGGAAATATAGTCCTTCCTTATGGATAGGAAGAAACAACATTGTTAAAAATTGCCATACTACCAAAATTGCTATACAGATTTAATGTAATCCCAATTAAAATAGCTTTAGCATACCTCACAAATCTATAGAAAACATTCCTAAAATTTATTTAGAACCAGAAGAGACCAAGAATAAAACAATTCTAGGCAACAAAGGCAAGGCAGCAAGCATCACAATCCCTGACTGAAAATTATGCTACAAAGATACTGTAATACAGAAACTTACCCATATATGCACACACATAAGTGTGATGCAGAGGAAAGGAATAATACAATAAGTTGAGATATCACTCGAGTTAATGTAATGGAAACGATCCTTTGTCATGTTCTTTAACTATTTAGTTTATCATTTCTTTTCCCTATGTATGTGCTTTCCTTGAGAAATGATGAACAACAAAGATGTTTTATGAGATTTAGAAATACACTGCTAGCCACACATGATGCCACATGCCTGTAATCCCAATACTAAGGAGGCTGAGGCAAGAGGATCTCAGTGAGCTTGAGGTTAGTCTGGGCTAAAAACTGAGTTCAAGACCAGCCTAAACTAAAAAAGGTGACCATACCCTAAAAAATAATTTTATTAATAAAAATAAACTACTATCATGAGTAACTATACTATTGGAAAGCATCCATCATCCAATGCTGAGTAAAATCAATGACAGAAAACTTCATCTACATGCTAAGCAGATATAAATGAAGAAAATAAATAATGATGTGTCAATCTGTGGGTGAATGTTTGTGTGCTTCAAGCATTTTAAATGCAAATAAGGAAGTTTATTGTTTTCGGTATGCTATTTTTTTTTAGTTTAAAAGGGTCAGCCCTCATGAATGATTGTACATCTTGTTTATACTCATTGAACACATGTACCCATTAAGTACCAATAGTCATTTTCCTGGGATAAATTCCTTTGCAACAAAGTGTTTCCATGTGACTTTCTTAGATTTGTATATCCTTCAATATTTTTCATAATGCATAAATTATATTTGTGATTCAGTAACAAATACAGAACAAATATGTGCAAAAGTATATTCTGGTGAAAACTTATTGGCTGTCCACTTTAGAGAAGCCAGGTGATCTGTATTCCTCAACATATCCAACAAGAAACATAGTGATCCAACTGTGTATTGTAAGTCCTTGTCTAATTGAGGTGCATTGCTTGTGATTTCACTGTGCTGCTTTATGTATGGGTGTTATATCTGAGAATATTGTTAATAAGCATTTCTGATTTTGAGAAATTTCAAACATAAGAGCCTACTTTTTAAAACATAGTATTTCTAATATATTATGAAATTAAAATGTTTTCTGTCTACAGCAAGTATAGAAAATACAGTTGAATGCTGAATGTACAAAAGAATATGAAAAGTATTATTTTAATAAGATATCTCATATGTATAATTAATAGATAAAGGCATTTTAAAAGTTATTATTGTTGGGATTGGGGATTGAATCACCATTTATTTCTTGCTTTATGATTTCTCAAAAAGTGAATAGTTTTCTTGCAGCAAGTATTGTTTTTAATCTCTTCAATGATGAGACTTGTGTAGAATAAAGACATTTCAATTTTTTCAAATTAAAAAAAGATAATGTGATAAAATTGGTATGATATTGGCAAAAGAAGCAAACTGAGGGTCAGTGGAATAGATCAGATGATGTAGATACACTTGTAAACTTGACCTTTGAAAAAGGGGCCCAAGTACGTTAACTGGAAGGAGGTAGCCTCTTTAATAAATGTTTTCAGTAAAAATTCCTCTCAATATGCTAAAGATCAAAACTAGACCAAACACTAAAGTGAAAATCACCAAACACTAAAGTGAAAATCAATGAAAGATCTAAATATTAAAACACTCAATCTACCGGAAGATAAACTGGAAAAGAATCTGGAAGATATAAAGTGCTCATAACAGCCTCAAATCTGCACAGAAGAGACTTCAAAGAATCAGCAAGTGGGATCTCATCACATTAAAGAGTTTTCACACATCAAAAGAAATCACCAACAGAGTTACAAGAAGCTGAAAAAATCAATATAATATAAAATGTATGATAAATATTGTGCAATGGGAAGAAACTGTTCAAAAGGAAAGAGAAACTAGGGTGGAAGAAAGGAGAATGGAATGAAGGGAAATGACAAAATAAATACTAAAGATAGTTAAGATAATTTTACTAATAATTTTCATTAGCTCATTGAAAAGAAAAATTGTATCTAAATCATTTGATCAATTTTTCATGCCTATATCTTATAATCTGAGCAACTACTTTGAAGGTAACAACAGGCAACATATTAACCTTTGTTAGTCCTATCTTGTTTTAAAATTTTATATTACTGTTTTTATTGTTTTTCATTTAAAATAAAAAATAAGTATAAAATAAAATATAATTGCATTTTTACATTTAAAACAAAACAAAAACTTCTAGGATTATACAGTTCATCAACATGGTAATGACTCTTCCTGCTTTGGAATCACACTTTTCAAATATTTTCATGCATCCATTGAAGAACACTTTCATGAAAGCACTGAGGTAAATGTGATAAACAAAATGTTAAACTTGCATATAAGCTACAGCTCAGTGAATTTTATTATTAATAACTAAATTAGAGAGGCAGTCAGAGAGGGATTATGCCCTCTAGGGAGTCAGTGCAAATGACCAGAATACCAAGCCTGGGACTGGGAGCAAATCTCAAGAGAGACAGGCCTTTAGATGGATGTGCAATAGCTGGACCAATGACAGAAACTGAAATAGAAATCACAGAAGGGGGAAATTTTTTAATTTCAATTAACCATTACATAAACTTAAAAGACTTCTCAATACTAAGATTAAATTTTAATTAGTTTTCAACTTTAATAAATACAGCACTTAAAGCTTTAATCCTAAAATCTCAAAGCCAATTAACAAATAAATCCCCAATTTTCCTACCAAAGAATGTACCAAAGAAAGTACACACAAGTGTTTCCTTATGTGAGATTGAACCATGGAGCAAGAGAACATTCATTCTAAGCTGCATCCTTAAAACACAGTGAATTCATCAACACGACATAGAGTGGTGATTGGTTATGTCAACTCCTGATCTAATCATTAAATTATGTAGCACACCACACTTGATCATTAGGCACTCTCTGGACAGAACATCGAGTTCTATATTTAACCTTGAAAATTATATGGTGAAGTATCCTTGGCAGGTTGTTCAATTTAAAAGCTTATTCATTTTCTTGTAAAATTAAAGATCATAATAATACTTCTTTAAAGAACCATTCTGAGTATTCTATGAAATAATGCCTTTCATTGTTGAGCAGCAAGATAGAACACATCTGGCAGGCACTGGTAGGTGAGAAGAAATATTAAAAGACATGAAAATATAACCACTGAAATTGAAGACTAAATTATAAACATACATATTATTAGGCTTAACTATATATTGCATATATATGTGCATATATATATGTATATATATATTCAGATGTACAGTAACAAAATTATATTGACATTAATGTATATTTATACATGCAACTATAAATATTATCAGACTGCTGCAAATGTGAAGAAATCTGCCAAGGTTTTTAAATACATAAACCTGTACTTCCTAGCTGATAAGCTAAATGTTTAGGAATTCTGCTGAGGTCTACTCAGCTGTATTAAACAAGCAAAGCAATAGATAACATCAAGGTCTCCTACTGCCAAGGAAAGTTGCAGGACTCAAGTAGCAAAGGGACCTCAAACAGTTACATAGCTATAAAAGAAAGCATTAAAAAATCCCATTATTTCCACAAAAAATAAATAAACCTACATAATACAAATGACTCAAACTGTAGGTGAAGAAGAGTAGCTGAGTGGTAAAATAACCTGCTCAGCATACATGAGGCCCTGTGCTCAGTTCTTCCCAAAATAAAAAAAAATAATTTAAACTAACAACCAGAAATAAAGCAAACAAAAAATTTGCTACTCTTTTGAGGCAAAGAAAAAAGTTACCTTAAGGATTTATTACCACAATTACACTCAGGCAAATTTTGTTTATTTATTTAGACAGCCATGTAGTACAGGCTGGCCTTGAACCCATTGTGTAGCTCACACTGGTCTGAACTCATGGTAGTCTTTGTGCTTCAGCCTCCCAAGTACTGGGTTTACAGGTGTGAGCCACCAAACCCAAAGCACCTTTGCTTTGTTAACTGCTATTTCTTATGTATTAAACCATTCTCAGATAATGAATTGAACTTAAATTACTTAAGCCACAATCATCTTCAGACTAATTTAGGGTTTTACTCTAAGATGTTTCAATGTTGGATACCAATGAATTTAAAAAAAAAGGAACTTTAGGGCAAAACAGATTTCTTAAATATTAAAGTAATAGAATTATATAATTTTTACAATCTGCATTACCTGTATAAAGAATAAATTAAAAACAGATATTATGAACAGATGAGAGGTAAATGTGAAAAAAAGTTTCTGATTATAAAATGTATACAAACATTTGCAAAATATAATACACTATAGGAAATAGAATACAAAATAAGCCCAACACAGGAAGTATCTAGCAGATTATACACAATTTAATAGAATATTACCTTGAGAGTTTGAGCAAAATCATCAGTTTGAACAACCATTCATATACAGAAATCACTCATAAAGGCTCAGAAATTTAGGTAGGATTTGTAGCACTTGCTGAGGCCCAGTCCTAAAACAAATACCCTTTGGGAAGACTAAAAATCCCTGATTTACATTACTCATGTCACCCTACTCACCCACCCTGAAAGGTTCCATGTCATGATGTGGGGAAGGGCGGGAAACCCTGCACTGGACTCACCCTCAGTCTGCACCAGGACTGTCACAATGGACCCATGGCTCCACTCTGTCTCAGACTGCCAAAGGTTAGAGGCTACTGCTGAGGCAGAGCAGGCAAGAGATGATATAAATCTAAGCCAAAACAAGTGTCTAGGAATGAGAAAATATAATCTGGCACAAGCAAGAGAAATGAGCATCACGTGCAAGGAAAGGCAAATATATTTTGTGGAAAAGAAATGAAATCATGATTTCCAGAATATATTTTTCTAGGGGAAAATTACTGTCAGTGCTTCACTGTAGAAGGGAAATCGGATTATTGTCTAAAGACAAAATGTTTAACTGCCTCAGAGATATAATAATTGTTACACTTGCTGAAACACACAGCTTCAAAACATGTAAGTAAGCATTCACTGGTTAGTCAAAAGTTATTTTTAAAAACTGACTCCTATTTTGTGATATTTAAAACTAATATTGGTGGCTGATAGATTATATAAATAAATTACAAACACAAGATCCTTTCAAAAAAGGAAAATTAAAAGATTATATGTATGACTGACCTAATGTATACATATAAATTGTGAGAATTGAGAGGCCCGCCGCATGTAGGAAGAAGTCAACAGACACCTTCTCATGCAACAGGCAAGGGGTTTTATTGTCCGAGCATACGCGGGGCTCACTGAACGTGCAGGAACAGAGAGCCATGAGGTATGCCGGTGCATGGTTTTTAAACCTACTGAACAAAGGGAGGCAGGGCTTTGGCAAGCATGGTTACAGAAGCAGAAGGCATTGGTTAGTTTAAATGGCTTTCTGCATCATTGGAGGGGCGACTATAGGGTGGTCTAGAGTTGGGGGCGAAGGGTGCTTCCTAATATGGGCAGCAGATGCCCAGAGAAGATACATTCCATAAATTCCTTACACATGGAAGGGAGCTGTTTGTACCTTGCAACCCAGGTTTTCTAGTCAGCTTAATCCCTGTCTGAATTTAACCTAGGCAGCTTTAACTATAATGGCTCAATTCCCAGAATATTGGGAGGAGATGAGCGGCATGGAGCA
>PVLA01019650.1:0-11840 GCA_004027455.1 Hydrochoerus hydrochaeris
TGACCACGCTTGCAAAGACCCCTCCTCCCTTTGTTCGGTAGCTTTAAAAGCCATGCTCCAGCACACCTCGTGGCTCTCTGTTCCTGCTTGTTCAGTGGGCCCCACGCATGCTTGGACAACAAATAAAACCCCTTGCATATTGCATGAGAGGGTGTCTGTTGGCTTCTTCCTACACGCGGCGGGCGTCTCAATTCTCACACGTGGGAGCTGTAGGCAGGGCATCACCGACTGACCTATTGCATTGTTTCAAGGATCTATCAGCACCTTTGCTGGACTCATTTACATTGCTTAAAGCCAGTTGAGATAAGGAGATAATTTAGCCACTTCTGTACACATCCATACAGGGAGGTAGGGCCAAATGCTTTTCTTTCAAGGAGAGCCTTCCAAGTGTTCCTCCACAGTTTACAGCTGTAGAACTGCTGCATGTTGAACATCTTGTTATTTTTAAGAGATGAGTTTATTGTAAGTGAACATACTTATCTCACAGGTTTATGGAGGTTACTGGGTGAGTTGAGGGTCTGATGAAAGCTTGGGTTGTAAAGGAAAACCACATGGGGAAAGTGGCTTGGCTGGCACTTGAATAACAGAGGTGTTAACTGTGCAGGGCTTGGATGATGAAGCATTTTAGGTAAAATAAGTGCCCATTGCAAAGCTTCTCAGGCAAAAATGTTTGATAGCTGCAGATACCTAAGGAGAAAAGGTATGGTAAATAGTGACCATTGGATTTAATAATACAGATGTTGACAATCACAATTAGAGATGTGAGATGTGGATGACATAGTTGTGACCCAAAAATAAAGTTTAGCGTTGAGCTGGAGATGTCTTCGGCAACATTCCAGGGTGGTTCCTTTCCAACAGCTGCTTTCTTCAGCCTACCCACTTTTCCCCCTCATGAGACATAAGGGGGAGCCAATGAGTCAACAGGGACATTGACAGTTTTTGCTTTAGGTTGGCTATTTCAGTGCCTTTCAAAAGCTGAAATGGGGATTTTTCTGGAAGACTGAGTTTCCAAGAAAAAAAAAGTCCCCCTTCCTAACAAAAGTGATTATAGATGTAGGGACTGATTTCTTATAATTTAAAGTGAAAAGACGAAGAATCAAGATGTGAAATATACATGATGATGCCAAAGTTTTAAAAAGTAAGGAAAATATAAAAATTCCAACATTCCCAGTGATGGCAAAATAAGTACATATTTAAATTTCCTCTCCTTTGTGAAACCCCACCACAGTACACTGCTCAAGGTTTTTTTTTTTTTAATGATACATAAGACCACAAAGACAAAAGAGCAATAAACAGGGAAATAATAGCAATATAATTTGGGGACTAGACAATATATTGAGAAGTGAGAAGTGATTTAGATGACTCAAAAAAGCTCACATTAGCTGAGAATTTAGCTCAGTGGCATAAGTGCCTGCCTTGCAAGTGCGAGGTTGTGAGTTCGATCTATGGTACAAAAAAAAAAATCGCATGGGGAAAACACTGATAGTTGTTTTACACTGTGGAACCTTCTAAGTACCAGCCCCTCTGTGAGGGGGTGGGGAATGGAGCTGAGAGAATAAAGTCAAGAGTGTGTTTAAGAATCAGCAAGTTTGGGTTCTCTCCTCCCTCCTTACCCAGAGGTCACAGTCCCTTCTGTGCTCTGCAAAATGAGGGAGGCGGGATGCATATTGATCTGAAGGGGTAAAATTAAAGGATTGATGGGAGAAAAGACTCCAGGTAAAGTTGAAGGCACTCAGTAAAAAGGTTGCTGAATATTGAGACCCTTCTTGGCGCTCAGCTTTGTATCTTCCTTTAGAAGAACCTTTTCCAGAAACTCTGAACATGGTAAGAAAAGAGTTTGATATTAGGGATGAGGATGGAGGCAGGGGTGGGTTCCTCAATGAAAGAACCCAACAGAGACCCCTTTAGAGAACTGTCAAGTCCTCTTATGTGCTAAGATAAAGGTCATCAATACTTAAAGGGTGATCTGAGTAGCAGAAGTAAAGACAAATGAGAAAAAGCATACTAAATGAAACAGGGAAGAAAAATTCCAGAAAAAATTAGTATCTTCAGAAAGAGAAGAAACTAGTGTCTTCAGAAGAATTCACAGCTGTAAAACCAGAATTTTTAAAATATAGTGAATAAAGAGCTCTGGAAATTAAAAGTGTAATGCAAGTGAAAAAATAGAAGAGATAGAAGAAAAATTAAGGAAATTGCATATAAAATGAAATGGAAAGATTGAAATTTGGAGAGAAAAAATATAAAAATTATTATTTATTTAGATATAATAATACATTATTACATCTAAATAATAGGAGTGCAGGAGGGGACCACAGAGAATAGGAAACATCAAAGAAGTCATGCAAAAGAGACTGGTGATAAAGTTATAAAGTGTTGCTAATTATGTTTCAGAGAAGAGATGTGGATGGCTTTCCCCGTCCTTTCTATTTTTCTTTTCCAATTTTTCTGTAACAGTTCTTTTAAAATTAGTTAACATTAGAGGGGAAATGTGTGGTTTCACCATTACCAACATTGCCCAAGAACATTTACCTCACAGTTGGTCTCATTTTCAACAGCATGAATGTGGAGAAGGAGCATGTCAGAATGAGAGGCCTGAACTGAGTCGTTGATTAAGAAATTGTGATACCACCAGGGCTAGGTCATGCATTTTGCTACCTACAGGAAGATGCTCTCCTAGACAGGCCACAGGGCTTTGTTGGGCCTTTTAGTTTTATTCTCATTGGAGCTTTTGTTTTGTTACTGTGAACATCCATTATCCTACACAAATTGTCCTTGGATCTTTGTTTGGGGTTGTCAGCCCCTGGTATACTGGCATGTGAATCCTTGCGTTGTTCTGCCATCTACATTTGGTTGAGTTGTCCCTGCTGTTTTCATACTCTCTCATAGCCCTGCACCCTAAGGCCCCTCTTACATAAAGATTGGAAACTTACAAGCTTTACAGACCCCAGGAGACTTCCTGGCAGCTGCTGGCCATTTGTGTCAGGCAGTGCCAGGGGAAGACATGGGCATGAGCTCTGGGAGGGAATATTGAGTTTTCCTGTAGCTACTGACCACTGTGGTATTTTTCTGAAAAAAATAATTCAGTGATGTTGTTGAGAGCTGAGCCACAGAATATATCAGTTCTCTTAACTCTGCCAGACAGTTTTGCCATTGTGGGATTAAGGCTGTTTGCTGTAAATATGTCATGAATGACATTGTTACAGGCTTCCTAATGGCCACTATATGTTCATTGTAAGCATTTCGGATTACAAGGAATATGCTTCCATTGTTTAACCTTTTTCTTATAGCAAAAATTCAGACATATCAGAAGTTGAGTGAAAGTCTGGCAAAACTCCGTGTACCCCAGCCAACTTTAAGAGCTGCCTACTGAAGGAAAGTTGATACATGTATATAACACATCTTAATTCTTTTTTTATCCTTTTCCACTCCCTCACTTCCTCCTTTTCCTTCCATTTCTTGGTCTCCCTACCATTTACAAAATATCTGGCTCCCTGTTTCCTATGGTCTATCTTTTATTTATATATTGGGTTTATTGTATAAGAGAAAGCAGGTGATATTTGAGCTTGTGTGGTCTGGTTTAATAAAATAAAAAATAAAAATTGAAAAAATAGGGAAAAAAGAGATTGTCTAGTCAGGATCCATTTTGTTATCTCTGCTCCTACCCACTCCCAACTCCTACCCACTTTATTATTTTAAACCACATCTTTTTTTTCCTCTGTCATTTTGAGATAGGGTTTCACTGTGCAGTTCAGGCTGGCCTTGAACTCACTTTGTAACTCAGGCTGGACTCAAACTCACTGGCCTCAGCTTCCTGAGTGCTGGGATTATAGGCATTGGCCACCATGCCTGGCTTAAGCAAATTTTGAACATCATTTCAGACAAAAATATTCAGTATGTATCTGTAAAATGCAGGTGTTTCTTCAACAATGAAGAAGAACCACATTGTCATTACACCTAGAAATAAAAACAAGTTTCTTACTATGGTCATATATCCAGTTAGTGCTCAAGTTGTCTCAGACCCTGTTTCCCTGATCATGTTTTAAATTTATTTACTTATTTAAATTTTTTTTTTTGGTACTGGGGATCGAACTCTCAACTTTGTGCCTCTGGGCAAGGGTGTATGCCACTGAGCTAAATCCCTGGCCCTCCGTGATCATTTTAGATACTGTTTTTATACCTTAACCCCACAGGACTCCAATAAAATCTGTATGTTGATTGATACATTTCTTAAATATTTGAAAAGTCTTTTTTTTTTAAATAAGGTCACTCAGGTTGGCCTTGAACTCACTATGTAATCCAGGTTGGCCTCAAACTCATGGCAATTCTGCTTCAGTCTCCTGACTGCAGGTGTTACAGGTGTGTGCCACACATCCAGCAAATATTTGAAAGTCTACATTAATTTATTGTTCCTTGAAATTCACTGGTTAAAGAAACTGAGTCACTTGTACTCTTTTCATTTGAAAAGAAAGACAGTGAAATTGGGATCACTTGAAATCATGAACTCTGCATTTAAAAATACAGTTTCTGAGAGGAGTTTGTTTTGTGTCTCTAATTAAAAGTCTCCACCATAATATTTTCCTGCTGTTGGCTGTCTATGTGACAGGGAACCAGAAAAAAGTAGAGGTAACTTGCCTATCAACTGCAGACTGGGTAAGAAAGATGTGGCATTTTTAAACAATGGAAAGCTATAAAGATAATCTGAGAGGCTCTTATAGGTAAATGGATACAACTTGAGATCATGTTCAGTGGTTCAGAGTCACATGAGTGAAGATCGTGTTGTATCCCTAGTATAAAAAACTAAAGGAGTTAGTGGGATCCAAAATGCACAGTGGATGTTTTGAAAGTGTCTAAAAAGGGAAGGCAGTGACCAATGTTAATCTATTATTGTGTTTTGAAACCCTGTATTGTTTTCATTGCTCTGTTTAATTTGTTTTTATTCTGTTTTGTTTTGTTTGATTTTATTGTATTTGATGGCATGGGCAGATAGATGGTAGCTATTGTTGATTTCCTATTATCTTGTTTTGAAGCCCTGTGTTGCTTTCATTGTTTTGTTTTGATTGAGTTTGTTGGATTTTGTTTGATTGTATTATGTCTGATGGTATAGGCAGCTGCTTTGAAGATAACAAGAGGCATTATGGTAGCCATTATTGGTTTCCTTTTATCTTGTTTTGAAGTCCTGTATCATGTTCATTGTTTTATTTTGATTGACTCTAATCTATTTTGTTTGGTTTTACTCTCTTCAAAAAAAAATTAAATAAAAAATAAAATCACCTTCTAGTTGTGAAGCCTTCCCTGTGTACCCTGTGTACCTGTGTACAGTTTGCTTCTCCCCCCATCATCTTCCTTTCCTGTGTTATTTTTCCTCCTGGACACCTAGAGCCCTCCACTCACTATGTGTTTTACTTGTTTATTATCTCCCTCCTCTCCGGCATGGAAGCCCCATTCAGGCAAGGGTGTCATTTCTGCTGTATCCCTAACTCTGGATACATGAAGGAAGATGCTTTAAGGCAGAAACAAGGTGAGGATGCTTATAGAGTAGGATCGCTGAAACGGAGCATGAAGAGGAAAGTGGCCACGCCTTTGCCTGTTTTTGTCCTATCTGGAGACTTAGAAAGTTCTGTGAGAGGCATAGATGAGCATCTTGTGCTTGTTCTTGTCTGTAGACTCTGACTTGGCTTTTTGGCTCTTTTACCTGGTTGCAGACTTGGGCCGCGTTTAATAGTCCCAGGCTGGTTTGTCCGGTTTTATCTGCAGAGTCTGTGTGTTTGTGGGGGGAGGCTGATCCTCTGGACCTGTGGCCAACAGGGTGCAGAGGTGCACTCCACAAGGGTGGTAAACCATCTCAGTTTGAAACATGCTTCCCAACCTTTAGCATGGCTGGATCATGCTCAGCCTGTGAAGCCCTAAGCTGGAAAGTAGCAGGAAGAGGCTGAACGAGTCCTGCTGTGCTGTCATCCAACTGTGTGGCCTCAAAAAATCTCACCATTGTCCCTGTCCCAGATCTCCATGTCTAGAAAACAGGGACGATGGCCTTTTTCCTCTGCAAGGCAGTTGTGCACTTTTATGTTGTCCCATGACTCAGGAATGTTATTCCTGTTGTCGCCTCCACAAGAGTCAGTGTTATTGCTGTTCCAGGACAGGTGGGGACAGCTGAGGCTAAGGAGAGTGGCCAGGATGCCTGGGGTGTGGGAGTGGCTGCATTTGGGTTTCCCTTGCCGTCTTGGGCGGAGGATGGAGAAACAAGACAAATTTAAACTGTTTTTGTCATGTGGGGTTAGTGCATCTCCTCAACCCATGTTTTCCCCTCAGGGACCTTGACTTCCTCAGCAGAGCCATGTAGAGTAGGATGAGGGACAGAAAGCTCTGCACTGTGATGACTATGCCAGAGCATTGTCTAAAGAGCATCTCTGGACTGACGGATATCATCCTTATTCCTAGAAGTGCTAGACTGGGTGTATGTGCTTTTTCCAATAAAATGGCCACCTCCTGTGAAAGGAAGTATATACAGTGGGTAAGAACTCCTGTCAGCCCCTTGCCTTGCAGCTCCAGCAAGCCTGTGGATAGCATTGTGTACTTATTTCTTGTGTGTGTGTGTGTGTGTGTGTGTGTGTGCGCGCGCGCGCATCTGTATGTGTGTGGTAGATTTTACTACTGCTGGTACAAGACCAGTAGACTTAGATTATTTTCTAAAATCTAGAAAGGACCTCTGCCTAGTCTTCCTGTTTGTTTTGTTTTACTTTATAAATTAGTACCGTCCAATATGATAACCACTAGCTGTACATAGTTATTTAAGTCTAAATTCAAATTAGTAAAAAGAAATTTTCTTCTTTTTTACTAAATAAATACTTAAACCTGTTTTTTAGTGTATGAGCTACGTTTCAAGTGCTCAACAGGCATGTGAAACGAAGGACTACTGTATTAGTACAGACAGTGGAATCTTTACATCATAGCAAAGCATTCTCTTGAACGGCATTGTAGGTAATGCTATTTACAGATTAATGAGTATGAAGAGCAAATGTTAGAGACCTTAGGAGAAAGATGAATGACACATCATAAAAAGTAAACAACTATAGGTTTTAATTCATGGTCTTTTTGTGGCAGAACACTCCTCACAGTAGATTCTTATTTTAAGGGAAGACTTGGGGTTCCCAGGATTCCCTTCTACATTCTCTTAAAAAGTTGGCCTCAGACTACTCTCAACTAGTCAGTCTCTCTTCACCTTGGAGACCCAAGGTGCACCCTACTTAGTGGCTCTGTCCTCCCTGACTGTGTGCTCTGTGAGAAGGTCTTGCTGAGGAAAAGTTCACATTTAGAAACTTTCATGTGACTTCTGAGTTAGTGGGGAAAAAAGTCCTTCCCATTCTTGGTTTGCCATTTGTGATTCTACCAGAAGAAAAGATTTGCTAAGATGAGCCACATTTGGATAAAATGAGTGACCTTTTTGATAAAATGTCTTCTGCTAGCTTTTCCATTTTGCTTGGTGGGTCTTAGTGGCAGAGCTGAGACTAGGTGAGGTAAAAGAGGTGAGCCCAGGCACAGACATAAGGTGATAGTCACTGAAACATGCTGACCTTCTGCTAGCATGAGCCTGTGAGTGAGGGTCTCCTTGTATTTTGCACCCTGAGTACCTGGCTTGGCTCACCTTTCTCCCACCTGGGCCTGGGCTTGTTTTTGCTCACTTTCCACTTGTGAAGCCTGACTCTATCAAACTAGGATACTGGACTTATACATGCATAGCTCTTGTAGCACATACAGCTTCACAACTATGTGCACCTCTCTCAGGCTGAACCCTTCAGTAAGACTGTTTCCTTTTGCTCTTTGTATATCTTATCCAGAGGAGAGGGCAGAGAAGCAGTTAATGCGTTGGTGAATAAATCAGTTCATTAGGGATCAGCTCAATGTATTAAGGAGTCAAAACTTCTCACTTCTGTTGTATGCAACAGTGACTATAATTATTGCATCCTATTCTTAAAATTGCTGAGAGCATAGATTTTTACATTTCTCACCACTAAACAATGAATTTTTGAGGTGATTCATGTTAATTAGCTCAATTTAGCCATACTGTAATGTTATATATATTTCAGAAAAAAAATTTTGACTTAGACTTTTCCACTGAGTTCAAAGAATGTAGTGTGTCATAAGCTGTGAGACCTCAGCTTCATACACAGCTGAGTTTTATGTGCACGGTGAGGCTGAGTCCTGCGGTCAGTGTGACAGTAGGTGGACACTGTTTCTTCTCTTGCTCTTCTAAAGTATTTTATTCTCAGTATTGGGCAGTTATCACCCAGAAAAGCGTGGTCTCCAAGAATGGGTCTTCTTCCCTCCTTTCCCTTGCTTCCTCCTGTCTATCACATATCATACCGCAGCTTCTGTCCTGTGAGAAGACTGGCCTGAGAGCACGTGGCTGGGCCTGGCTGGATGCTGGGATTTGGGGAGGGCTGGGATAACAAAGCTACTGCCTGGGCTTTGCAGACTCCTGGTTACATGTTTCTTCTCTGCCTCTCACAGAGTGTACTGAAGAAGAGAGATCAAGTTCAAGCAGAGTATGAAGCCAAACTGGAAGCCGTGGCTCTGAGGAAAGAAGACCGCCCCAAGGTCAGGGAAGCCACTGACAAGGGCTGGGCTGCTTCAGGCTGAAAGCTGTCATCTCCCTGTTGGTCTCAGTAATTCTCATCCCTAGATCTGTACAATTAAGGTGATAAGCACCAGTTGGTTTGAGATGATGTTATTATTTTCCTCTTTTGCTGCCTTTTATTTTTGTGAGTTCCTAATGTGTACTTAGAGATGAGTTTTCCTGGGATATTTTAAAATAAAATGTGCAGTCCTGACATTTATTGATGCTTTTTGACTCCATAAAATGGCACTGCAAAGAGGATGAAAAACAGTCCCATCATTGCAGTCAAAGTGAGGTTTATGAATGGGCCCACAAACTGTTGGCAACCCATGAGGAGAAAGGCATGGAAACTACAGAGAGAAAGAGGTGGGGGAGGGAGACAGACAGACAGGCAGCAAGCATTTAGAAAACTTATGTAGCAACTTGACAGTGCTGCAGCAGCAGTTCAACAACTTGTCAAACACTGGAGATTCATGTTGTCAAACTGGCTTGCAGAGCTGCATATGGGGTGAGTTTCTGTGCTGGTCATCTGCAGTAGGATTACAGCTTGGTTGGATTCAGGGAAAAAGCTAACAAAAGTGGTCCTTTACCCTACTGGGTTTGAGAGGCACTAGTCTAGCTAGTGTCTGCTGCCTCTGGCTCCAGTGTTCTGTGTTGAAATAAAGGATCATAAGTGTAAAATGCATCTATTGTATAGCCATTCCATTCATTGCTTTTCTTTCCATCCATTTATGATTAAAAAATGAGTAATGATAACCAATGTGTAAGTACTTACAATGTGCTAAACTATGTGTAAATGTAGAGATTCATTTTTCCCTACAACAGTGTATGTTCTTAGGTGTCATTTTTCACATTTGAGAGATGAACAAAGCAGGGCACAAGATCACAACATTAGCAACTGATAGTGCTAGGAGCACATCCTACAGTCCAGCAGTAGACTCTTGTCATTACCACTTTGCTATTTTGTTTCTTTTTTATTTATAATTGGAAGTAGTTTGACATCAGAACTTTTCTTCATTTCTCTTTTCCTTCTTCCCTTGTTCTTTCTGTCCATCCTGCTGGCCTTCCTTTGCCTTAGTTCTTGCTCCTGCTACCCTGTTGACATGTACCTGGAGAGGAACTAGCTTTGGGATTTGAAACCCAGACCTCAGAAATGGCACTGCTTGGCATTATGTAGTGCTTTTTAATATTGTTGCATCACATGATCATCTTGCTAGTCATCTGAAGCTAAGAGGGAAGATTTGTCCTTTCCCATTTCATGAACAACAGAATGAGTCACAAAGTTGCTCAATAAATTACTTAGCTTTTCTGATGCTATACACTCAGTGTGCTACACACAGTAGGGACATAATCCATGTTTGTTGTATTGATCCACATATCATCCATGGTGATCCACATCAATGGGACAGAAAGCAGGTGCAGAATGAGACTCTACTCATGGAAAGGGGGCTAGAACTAACACTTTTGGCATTGGCCCACTGCGTGTGACTGGGACACTACCTTTTGCTCCTCTTGCCACAGGCTGTCAGCCCTCTGTCCTGTGTGTCATGAGGGACATCATGGTGGGAATCTAGCCTGGTGTGTAGCTGTCCTCTGTCTCCAGATGCATGACCCATTGGATAATTTCTAGCTGTCCCTGTGTTATTCTAGAACATTATGCTATCTGTTGAGCTCATGCCTTAAACTCACTGAAAGGAATATCATAGAATGCTCTTTTGATGTTTTGTAATTTCCTTGCATCCTCTAAATTTCCTGTTCCCACCTGCCCCACATTTCCTTCCTGACAGCTCATATACATGTTGACAGGTGTTTTAGGAAATGAGTAGCTTCATATTTTTCTGTGCTTAAGTGGTTTTGCACTTATAAAACCAGAGCCACTGTCAATGAGCTAAAGGCCAGGGTATCAGGAAGAGGGTTAGAGCAGAACCAAGGACTCCACCAGTTCTATTGTTGGAAAACAGCAGTGGGAGGGACACTGCTCACAAGTCTGAAGCAGGGATGCCAGGGAGGAGAGGGTCCCAGGCATGGCTGTATTAATAGAACAGCTGAGGGGATCTGGGAGCTTTGTTTTGAAGTGAAATCTTGATAAGTTGCCCCAAACAGTGAGGGAGTGTTGAGTTTTGTGAAGCTGCAAAGTAGAATGGGAACCTGATTGCTTTTCTGTAACCCAGAGGAAGTGGCCTCACAGCAATGCATGACTCATGTCTCAGATTCCAAATTGGGGTGGTTGTTTGAGATAAAAGAGTTCTAGAATGATGTTTCTTTAGGTTAAAGGAGCAAACCCCATGACTCCAGCTGTTGGGTCAGGAGCAGGAGCTGAGTGAAATATTAGATAATAGAATTTTAAGGTTTGGTTTGTTTTTAGGCTTAAGAAACTCAGTAAATACTAAGATGGTTTATTTTCAGGCAAATGTAGCTGCACATTATGTAGACTTAGCTTTCCTTACTTGAATTTTTTTTTAACTTTTTGGTCCTTTGACACAAGGTCTTGCTCTGTATTTCCAGCTAGCCTTGAACTGTGTAGCCACACTGGTCTTGAACTTGTGGCAGTCTGCCTGCTCAGCCCCTTGAGTGTTGGGATCGCAGGTGCATGTCCTTGTTTGAATTTTGAAGTTGAAAAACTACAGGGACCTCAGAGGGGGCTGGCTGCCTTCTGCTGGATCTGTCAGGACTATGGACTTGTATCCTAGACTTTTATCCACCTTAGATTAGATTGTCAGAGGGTATCAAAATAATCCCTGCAAAGGCTCAAAGCTGTTTATTACTGGAAACAAGAAGGGCTCAAGGAATTGCATTTAAAAGTCTAAATACCTTAGAGAGAATAATAAGTGTAAATTGTGGAGCAAACATTTGCATGTTACTGTTTTGCACTTGACTGTTTTCACCTCTGATTTGGTTACTTTTCTCTCATTGTTAAGACAAAATGCCTTACACCCAAAATGAAGCAAGGAAAGGTTTATTTATCTTACAGTTTTGGGAGGTTTCAGTCCGCACTCAGCTGCCTCCCAGGCAGGATGGTATGACTCCGGGACAGTTGTTCATGGCAGCTGCAAACAGCAAGAGCAAAAAGGTCAAAAAAGGAGAGAACACACCTTCTTCCCTCCCTTATATTGCATACCCGCTCCACCCCTGGGTGGGTGCAGCACTCACAGTGCCAATCTCAGTACCAGACAATGAACAAATCAGAAACACTAGATTCAGCTGCCTCCATGACTGCATGAGGCTT
>PVLA01019651.1:0-11825 GCA_004027455.1 Hydrochoerus hydrochaeris
TGCAGCATGGAAGCTGAACACCCACCTGACATTTGCAGCATAAGGAAGTCGAGCACCAAACCACACAGTCCTGATATGTACGACTAGGTGTGTTCTTATCCTGTCATGTCCACATCTATCATATATTTGTCTTGGATCAGACACATAGAAACTTCTTTTTGAGCAAACAAGTAAAAACCTTGTACAAAAGCCCCTGAAGTCTTATCTTATTTTGAAAATATGTAACATTCTTTTTATTTTCATTTAATTTTCTAGCTTTTAAATAAAATTTTAACAAGATAGAAAATTTTGGATTTCTTAACAGGAGGAAAAAAGCCCCAGAAAAATCCCAAAAGTAGGAAAAACATCATATTGCATATGATGCATGAATATTCACATTTATAGCAGCACAATTCATAATAGCAGTTTTAGAAATTTCTTATATGTCCACCAACAGATGGACAAAGAAAATGTAGTATTTATATACAATTGAGAACTGCTCTGCCATAAAGAAGGATAAACTTGAGTCATTTGTACGATAACGGGTACAAATTGAGACCATAATGTTAGTGAAATAAATAAGGTGGAAAACTTAAATATTACATGGTTTGTCTTATATGGGAATGCCAAAATATGAATCAAGACAAAAGCAGAAGGCAGCTAATAGGCAGTCAGGAGAAAGGTCTTTTTAAATGAGAAGTAGATCAGGAGAAGGAAGAAGTCAGGACTGGGAAGGAAAGGGATTGAACAAGGAATTGGGTTGCGTTGCGTGCATGTAACAACTCCTCACAAGGAATGTGACCCTCATGTACTCCCCGCATGATGTGTAAAAAAAAAAAAAAAAAAAAAAAAAACTCAGAAAAAAAGAGAACACATTACATCATCTCAGTGCTCAACAGTAAGTAACTAGGCTGATATTAATATATCTCATCAAAAATGTTTTCAAATGATATAAAATCTATTCTAAAAGAAAACAATTATTCTTGACTGACAACACAAAAGTACCCATCCTTTTAGAGGAATGCCAGATTGCAAGGACTAGAAGCTTTTTATGCAAATGAGAGAAAACCTGTAACAAGAATGTCAGCTTTCCAACGGACGAAAAAAATACTCAGATATGAAAACTACGGTGCACATGTCAAGTGCTCTTTCATAAGTCATTAGTACCAGAACATGCAACCATTTAATAATCAATAGAAACTTATTGATTGATAATAGAAACAACCACTCACCTAAATTGATTCTCTTGTAAATTATAGAAAATCAAACTAGAACAACTAGAGTTTAAGTGCTATCATGATTAAGGGTACCAGAAAAACCAAAAAATATGATAGTAACCAATCTTCCTGAACCAACAAAAAGAAAAGCAAACTCTTGGTGAAGAGTTTGTTAAGTTTGGTTCCTATCTGTTTATAAACAGCATATTCTTTAACTACTGATTTCCAAATACTCAGATCTCTAAACACAGAAAAGCAATGACTGTGTAGGGAGCAGCACGGGGTGTGCAGGCTCCTCCCCCAGGCAGCGCACAGCCCTCACCACCCTCAGGGCAGCTCAGGGGCACTGGTTCCCTCACTGCTCAGTTTTCCACTGCAAACCAAGTTCTTCTCCTAGTCTCCTTCTCTCTCCATCCCTCCTCTGCAGATCTCTGTAGCACAGTTCATCCTATCACTAGACATGTTTTGTTTATTTTTATTCAGTTTTAATTTTTTGCCCTAATAAGAAAATGTTTCATGAAAGCAGAGTTTTTATTTTTACTCATTGTGTTCCCTATTGTATAAGAGTTCCCCAAGCGCAACACGGGATCTGGTAATGATTCTGTGCAATGAATCACTGAAAGAAAGTGGACACCTGTTAGAAAAACATAAACTAAGCAGTATTTCCTTAAGTTTACATATTTTGAAGCAAAATTTAACTTCTACTTAGATTATCTAACACAGCTGACATGAAATATTCTGTGGTATGCTAACAAAAGTTTGCATGAATTAAAATTTTAAGTGTGCTTTCTGGTTCCATTGATTGTTTCTGTATCCTAGATGGAGTGGGGATGGCAAATACATGGAAGCCTGGGTACCACACAAACTACCCTAGACAAAAACAAATTTTTCCTACATAACGATTTTGCAGCATAATGAAAAGTTATCTTCCAAGTTACCTCAGTTATAGAGGTCTGCCGATCACACACAAAGCTTTTAAGTGAGCGCCAGCTAATCCACCTGAGTTGATGCCAAAAGGAGGTGGCACAGGTGAACTCCTTAAAGGTTGAGCTCCTGTTCTGACCCTCTGAGAGGCGGTCTAGTTCAGCTTTTGTATCTCTGCAGAAGGATGAGTTAGCATAGAATTTAGCTAACTTTTCTATGACTGGCTCATCTCTGAAGGAAATCTCTTCAATCTCCTCACCTTGTAATAAAAATGGACAAAGAAAAAATGGTATTAGTTAAAAGACATGATTAAATACATTTCCTTGTAACTCACTTCTTGTATTACATCTCAGTTCTACAGCAGGAGAAAAAAAATTAATAGATTTGCCAAAGCTACACACACTAAAACGCCCTATGTTGATAGTGCCATATCCCTACAAATACACCAAACCAACTAACCTTTTCCCATTTAACACTAATTATTAAAACAAATGCATTATTTCACAGAAGTATGATTGTTAATAGAAACTCAGGTCTTTGAGAAGCTTAAAAAAACATTTCATTTTTAAAAATATGAGATAAAGCGCTATCGAAGGCTGAAGCAGGAGGATTCCAAGTTAGATCACAGGCTGAGCAAATTAGCAAGACACTTTATCAGACAAACTAGAGAGACAGACAGGCAGAGCCATAAAGAGAGAGACAGACAGACAGACACAGACAGACACAAAGAAAGAGAAAGAGACAGAGACAGAGACAGACAGGCAGGTAAGCAGGCAGGCAGATAGACAGAAAGAGAGGAGGAATTAAAAAAAAACTGAGCAAGCAATTAAATGATTTCAACATCTTTTCCATAAAATGTGAATGAGCATATATATTCTTACAGAAATTCTTTTAAGAAGTCATAATAGTTTATAAATGTTCATTTGCAAATTAAATCAAGAGTATCTCTTGATCACTATGAGAACACTGCATTAATTTAGGTATTGTGGTCTACAGCTGATATCCTGATAACTAGGGAGACTTGGGCAAGAACACTGCTAGTTGGACCTCAGCTTGGGCCTTGATTCAAAATAAACTTCTCAAAAAGGGCAGGGATATACCTCTCTAATGAAAGGCTTATCTAACACCACAGGTGCTGTGTACACTCTACTATCAGAGAGAGAGAATTCACATGAAATCACAAAGCGTTCTTCAGATGATCTATCACATTGCTAAACCTCAACCACTACAATTCGGTAAAACTCTGTGAATCTTACAGACCCACATACATTCATGGTCTTCTTCCTCTCTGTCTGATTCCACAGCAGTGCAGACTCCATTGATGACATCCAGGAAGAAATCCGCAGGGTAGGTGCAGGGCTCACAGTTGTAACCTGTAAAACAAAGAAGAAAACCCAAGAAGACAAAGCTGATGACCTTGGAAAAAAAGCATTCATATCAGAGGGTAGGTGAGGTGAGACATGTGAACATGGAACCTAGAAACTTCTCCTTCTCCCTCATCTTTTCTCTTCTCCTCTGGCTCATTTATCTTTTTCTGAATGCATGGGATGTTTCAGTGGCTCGTATATATAAAGAAAAAAAAGAAGTGCCAGAGTTTATAAGCATTCTAAATTTCCCCAAGGAAACATTGGAACAGCAGTTCATATGCCAGTAGTGACAGCTTTACCACCTACTAGATACAAAGGTCTATGTTTTATTTGTCATGCTCTCATAACGAAAAATAGACCAAAAATAATCTCCACAGCATCATCTTCAAGAACATGATCAACACAGCACACCTGAACTCAGACCTCAACTTCTATTGATAAAATCATCTCATCTGAACTTGGCCTTAAATCTGACAATTAAATGCAACTCCCACAGACACTACGGATTCATACACAGAATGCTTATTTATTTTAAATTAAAGAGTGTAAAGAAACATGTTATGACAGGTGGATAGTACATATTTAAAATTATACTTAGGTCAGGAGAAACATCTCTAATCATTTGAAAATATCTCTAGAATGATGCAGAGACAATGTATCATTAAAAATTATACTTGATTCAATCTAAAATAGAAAGAGGCAGTGCAGGAAAAGAGACTAAGGAAGTAGGAAAATGGCAAATGTGAAGCCAGGCTGGGCAACTTACTGAGTTAGTGAGACACACTGTCTCAAAATAAAAACTTTACAAATGGTTACAAAGGTAAAGGTTACAACATGCAAGCTCTTCCTTCAATCCTCAGTACCTGCCCCCAAGAAAAACGCAGGTGTATTCAAGTACACAGTAACAGGCTGTGAGTCCAACACACTAACTACTATCTCTCAAGAGAAGATGCCACACCTGGGAAACAGCATAAACTCAGACCCAGAAGAGAAACTCAGACAGACACGCAGGTGCACACACAAAGGAGAGGAAATGGAAAGGCGCAAAAACAACAAACAAGTGCTACAAAATGAAGAAAAGTTCTGGTACTAAACTGGCCAGAGATGGTTTCGAGAGGTAGAACCCATGGTTTGATTCCTCTATGCAAGATCAAATCACATTCCAGTGACCTCCTTGCACTCCTCTAGGATTCTTTGCATGAAGCATCTCCCGCATACAGAACTCAACCTTACCAGCTGAGGCAAAGTGCTCTATAGCACTCCGTGCAGGACCGTGGAATATTAGTTTTCCTGCAGCCAATAAGGTGAGACTATCAAACATCTTGAAGATAGAACGCCGAGGCTGACGAATGGAGAAGATGATTGTTCGTCCCTGCTTAGAAATGCTCAAGTAAAGGAGAGAAAACAACCAATCATTATACATCCCAACTTTGAACTTCCTGATATAATGTTTTTCCTGAGTGTAGAACATTTGCTCCCAGCTTAACTTCAATTTCTCCTACAAATATCACATTGCACCTCATATTGCTAATTGATACTACGTTTAATGATTTTGTTAAACAGGCAAGGGTTTCTTAAAATATGGTGCATTAACAGTATATAATTCACTAAAAATCTTATTAAAATGTAGATTCTTGAACAGTGTTTTCCAGGCACTGAATTAGTCTGTGGTGTGCACCAGGAGTCCAGATTGTTAACAGCCATCCCAAGGAATCTGACAACACACTCACCTTTGTGCTTTATGAACTAAGTGTTAATCAAATCACGTTCTCAATCTTAAATATTCTCCTGCTTTATGATTATTATTCATTATTCTTCCTTGAGAAAACAATAATACTAGGTACTTTCAATATCTTTGCTACATTCTTTAGAGATAATCACCTCCATTTTCATAATACTGCTGTAAGACAGCTTGGATATTATTATTTCATTCATTTAAAAATGAGGTTAATAGACCAAAAACCATCAAGGTGTCACAGTTACATGGGACAAGACTGGCATTAAGTGTCAAGTTTAATTCCATAGTAGAAATGTTGCTAACGTACTTCTTCACAGTAGCATATTCTTATGGATAGAAGAAACAGTGGCCTAATTCCCATTGCAAAATTCTCATTAAAATATTGTATGACAGTAATTGCTTCACATTAAGCACCTGGTAAGCACTAAGCAGAGACCAATATGGTGTCACAGAATGTTGTCTCAAAGAGGATCAGACTACAAGGTCAATTATTGTAATAAGATGTGCAATAACATTACTTAATTTTCTTGATAAACAGTTAAGGACTTTCTCTGCACAGGTTACTAAATATGTTGGGATAATGGAAGCCCTATGTTCACTGTCTAATGTCAGTTGCAACCTAGAAAGACCAAAGACAACAGCATTCAGCTTTTAGATTTCAATTGTAAATAGCACTATGAGCTCATAGCTATTTAATACACACATGCTAAGAAATACCACAATCATTATAGATATATACTAAATGGTTTCTCTCTATTATAAATATAAAGAGAAAGGAGAGAGTGTTGTTTAAAGATAGAGCACTTTAAGGCACTCCGATACAAACTAAACACCACACACAAAAAATGCATAAATATATTATACACAGATGGACAAACAAAACATATACAAAACGTGTTTATTGTCAATACATTTCCATAATTCGTATATACACATATGAACACACTCATAAGTGTGTATTTCTTGGATTTGGTCTTCATTGGTCTAGAAATAAGAATAGCTCCATACCCATCAGGCAATTAAGGCTAAACCAGTTCACTAAGTGGATGAATAGGTTTATCTAAGAGGACACAAGGACACAGACAGACACACAGATGGCGAAGATGGTCATCTTCAGGCAACGACAGAGGAGGCAGAAGAACAATGTTATAGACACCTTGATTTCAAATTTCAAGTCTCCAGAGCTGGAACAAAATTAATTTTTATTGTTAAGCCATCGGATGCTGCAGTACTTTGTTACAAGAATATCTCAGCCAATCTCATTCCCCTTATTTACTGGGTTCAATCCCTCAGAACTCCTTGATGTGCCACACACAGGCTGGCTTGGGCACAGGGACACTGACTGTTCCTTCAACCAGAGCTCTCGCTGAGGATTTTAGCCTGGTCTCACTCCTCTGATTGCAGCTCACATGCCACAGTTTTCTCTGACTCTGCTGCTTTTCAAATCAGCCCCTATATGGCCACTCCTCCTCCCCGTACTTCTCTTTCATCTCTTGATAACTCTGATGTGTAATTTGACTGTTACCTTCTAACAAGAAAGGAAACACTTTTAATGCTGCATTAAGGACATCTTGTGCACAGAAGTAACCAGAGATAAAAAAAAAAAAACCAGCTCTCATAGCAGTTACCTTTTCAGGAGTAAAAAGAGATTATGAGCTGCGCTTGAGTCTAAATCATCCGTGGGCTCATCCAGGAACAAGATGGAAGGATCCGTGACCAACTCCATGGCGATACTGGTCTTTTTCCTTTCTGCTCTGGACATACTATGGATTTGTTTAGTTCCAACCTAAAACAAAATATCACCAATGAGAATGATCACAGTCACCAGCATTCAGAAAAAAAAAAAAAAAAAAACTTTGTGCCAGTCCTGTACAAGACACTCTATCTTATTATTCTCACTATTCTGAAGAGATAAAATAGGGCACATGCCAGAGATGGAAGAGAGTTCTGTTTCATGAGATGAGTAAACTCAGCCTCAGCTCAGAAATGCTAATGGCTGAGATCAGATATGAAGCTCATCTTTCTATGTAGTTCTGTACTTGCCTGATAGTCAAATATATATGTTTAAAATGTTAACTTAGAATACTAAGTGATATTCCACAACATAATAAAATAAGAATCTAAAACAGGCAATAGAAGACACTGTGGCACATTCCAGTAATTCCAGTACTCTGGGAAGCTGAGTTATGGTGACAAGTTTGAGCCCATTCCTAGCCACTGAGGGAGACCCTAAATCAAAAAGACCTTGAAAAGACCCTAGGGCTGCAGCTCAGTGTGAGGCACTGAGGTCAGTCCTCAATATCACACATTAATGAATGAGATAAAAAACAGGAGAGCAAAAAAGAAAGTACCTATGAAATTTACAGGACTTTTACCAACATACCTCTCTACCTGTTTCCAGCAATGCTCCAGAATGGAATTATAAAAAGATACTGGAATTGGAGCCAGGAAAATTCATCTTTCATCAGACTATATTAACACTTTTTTTAATTTCCATACCACTTTCCCAACAGACACTGCCTACATTGTAACTCAACACAGGATATTTTATATATATTTTCAGACAAGCGTGGAAGGTGGAGCATTTCACACTGCAGTTGTCTCAACCTTTTCAACCAGTGATTGACATTTTGGGTGTTGAAAAGAATAGTAAGTTTCTGGGAGTGCAAAAAGTGTGACACTGTAACTAAGAGTCTCCTAAGATATTATAATCTACACTAATCATGCTACTCCTGGCTTTCAATCAGTTCATATAGAGAATTACAAAAGAGTTGAACTGCAAAAGAAATATGGAGACAATTTAGGCATGTGAATGAATATGGATTTAATGAATATGATCCTTTTGCTAGTTGATAGTTGGTACTATTTTTATTGATCCATAGTATGTATTCAGTGTAAACTATTACATAATTTTTAAAAATTAGATCAGGAAGAAAAAAGTTGAGGAATTATACAATACAATGAGTATTGTATACTCAGAAATCAAGCTGTTTCCTGTGATATTATCAATGGAGTAAATAGACTATTTTCTCTGAATTTATGTTATTTCATGTTTACAGTATCATAAAAAGTAAAAAATTATTTCAGTGTTATATGAAATTTAAGAAGTCAATCATTTTTTCAATGTTTTTGCTGAAAATTCCAGATAGTAATATAGAACAATAAATAGGTAAAAATACATGGTAAATGAAAGTACCTTGTGGGAAAGAAAAGTCAAGTAAAATTAACAGGCTGACAGAAAGGAAAAATGAAGCATTTGTAATTAGAAAATAAATGATTGCCATGCAGGGCTATTCTTCCAAACAAAAACAGTTCACAAAAGTCTTTCAGCTAGTGTCATAGGAAGCAGCAGTAAGTAGAATCCTGGCTTTACATTGACTCTAAGTCTAGGATGTCACACTGGGTTAAAAATAGCCATTATCATTTAAATACCTCATTTTCACCTAAAATTCCAAATATCAGCTCAGGAGTTCTTTTACATAGAGTTCTCAGCTAGACAGACCACTCATTCTTCTGACTTCTTTTCATACAGCTGCACAACCTTCAAAATAGGGAGGCTTTTGTTCTCTTTTATATTCTTCTTTGCTTTTGCCTAAAGTCTATTTCTTAAATATGAGGCTGAGCTTCACAGAGAAGAGTTCAAAATAAAAGATAAAGAGAAGAAAGGAGAGATGTAGACAGGGAAAATGGAGGGGAAAGGCCATAAAACATAACCTCGGCCACCCCGCCACATCCAAAAGACCTCAGCAGACTACAGGAGCATCAGCAACCACTTCTATCACCTACAACAACTTGGTGGGCTCTTGGAAAATCCCTGCCCCCCAAACCAGAGTAAGTAGGCAGGCCAGTGAGAACACGGTGACTCCTCCTATAAGAAGAGGACCTCAGTGGATGGGCAGGAGCCTTGGTGAACCTCCCCCAACCTGGAGAACTTGGCAGGGCCATGAGAGCACAGGTGAGCCCTTCTTCCATACAGAGAACCCTAGATGGGATGGGGAGAGTGCCAACAAGGCCTCCCATCATCCAGAGAAACCTTGATGGGCCTTTAAACCCCATTGACAGTGTAGAGTTCTGGCTGGGGCACAAACAATGGACAGGTGGATGTGGCAGCCTGGAACACTGTAAAGCTGCACAACAATACAGGCTCAGGGTTGGTTCACAACAATACTCCTAAGCCAGTCACACTAGGAAAAATATAGAATTCACCCAACCAGCTCTGCAAGAGGAATTAATCCTTATTGTCACAAAGAGATAGATCAACTAGACAGAAAATCAGCAAACAAATAACAGAATTGTATCAAACATGTGAGCAAATGGTCTCAATAGACATTTAAAGAGTGTTCTACACAAAAATAATCAGCATACACATTCTTTCCAGCTGCACATGGGATGTTCTTTAAGATAGACTATATAGTGGCCCATAGAATATGCTTCAGCAGATGCAAATAAATTGAAATTATCCCATGCAAATTATCTGACAATTGTGCAATGAAACTAGAAGACAATAGCAAAAGAAAACATGAAAACCACATAAATACATGGAAATTAAACAACAGTATCCTGGATAGCTAAAGGATCACTGATGAAAATATAGAAATTAAACAATATCTAAAATTAAATCACAATGCAGATATAACACACCAGAAGCTGTGGGATGCAGTGAAAGTGGTTTTAAGAGGGAAATATAAAAGGATGAATTCTCACATCAAAAAAAAGAATGAACACAAATGAACAACCTAATGCTGGACCACAAGCCTCTAGAAGAAGAGGAAGAAGTCAACACCAAAGCTCATAGAAGGCAGGAAATTACAAAGAGGACAAATTAACACAAATGAGACTAAGAAAACAACACAAATATTTAATGAATCAATGAATTGGTTCTTTGAGACAATAAACCAAATTGATAAACACCTAGCCAACTTTATCTTTAAAAAAAGGGAAAAAACCTCAAATTCATGCAATGAGTATTACAAAGGGGGAAAAGTGCTACAAATTCTGTGGAAACTCAGAAGACCATCAATACCTAATTCGGGGCTGGGGATTCAAAAATGCTTACTTGCATAGGCAGAAAAACACAGATGAAATGGATAGATTCCAAGAAACATGTGAATTACCAAAGCTGAATCAACAAGACATAAAAATTTTAAATAACCCAGTATCAGTTACTGAAATTGAAAACACTATGAAAATCCTACTGACAAAGAAAAACCCAGCTCCTGGGTAGAATTCATGGCTGAATTCTACAAGAAATTTAGAGATTTAACACAACACTCTTCAAACTCTTTGATGAAACTGAAAAAGATGAAATTCTCTTTAACTTATTTTTGGAGGTAAGTATTATGCTGACACTTCAATCAAGAAATACTTAAGCAAAAAGGAGAACTACACACCAATCTCCCTAATGAGTATAAATTCAAAAATTCTAAATAAACAACTAGCAAAGAGAATGAAGCAAATCATCAAGAATATTATACAACATGCCCAAGTAAGACTTATCCCAAGAATGAAAGAATGGTTCAACATATGCAAAACAATAAAAGTAATACACCATATTAACAGAGTCAGAGACAAAATTGTCATTTCAGTGACACAGAAAACATTTTGATAAAATCCAACACCCATTCATGATAAAAACCCTACAGAAAATTGGAATAGATGGTCTTTAATTCAATTTCATAAAAGCCATCTATGACAAACCAACAGCCAAAGCATACTAACTGAAGAAAAAATCAAATTTTCATTCTAAAATCAGGAACAAGATGAGGGTGTCAACTATCAACATTTTTATTCAATATATTTCCAGAAACATTAGCCAGAGGAATTAGACAATAGAGAGAAATAAAAGGAATAAGAATAGGATGGAAGAAGATAAACCATCTTTATTTGCAGATGGTATGATACTCTCCATAGAAAACCCCCAAAATTCCCCCAAAAGACTATGAGAGTAAATAAGTAAATTCAGCAGCATAGCTGGATACAAAATCAACCCTCAAAAATCAATAGCAAAAATCTGGTATGCTTGAGAGTGTCGAGTCTGAGAATAGGGGCAACTACTCTGAAAATGACAGGATTCAATAGGATACCCATTCTGGTTTGATTATTAACTGCCTTTGAAGTCCTATAATGTCTCCAATGTTTAGATTTTATTAATAGTGTAATGCAATGCTAAGTTTAATTATACTATGTTTGATGATATAGACAATTTTATTGAAAATAACAAGACATCCTAGTCACTACCGTAGATCACCTAGTATTGTGGTTTTATATGTCCTTTCCATTTCATGTTTCTCTAGGAATTGGTATTGTTGGCTTGTTTTGATTTGTTTCTCCCTCTAATACAGAAAGGATAGGTATATGTGTAGAGACTTATACATGTGTAGAACTTCTAAGTAGTTTACAAGAATGGATTATAGTTATTGTAAAGAAAATGACAGGAAAAGAAAGTATTCTAAAGGATATAACTGCATGTATGTTTGAGTGTGTGGGATTAATAACCATACCGCTAAAGTTTTAGTTGGATGGATGAACAAAACTGGTTGAAGTTTCACTGTGTGGATGTTCACTTTGTAGGCTTTACTTTTGTAACTTGAACAACTACTT
>PVLA01019652.1:0-11840 GCA_004027455.1 Hydrochoerus hydrochaeris
AGCGGGGCTCAAGGGACTCTCGATGGTGTCTTCGAATCAGAACCAACGCCCCGGGATCGATGGACGGGTGGAGATGAGTCTCCTCAGAAGGGGTTGGGTGCTCCTGTCTGAACAGCTGATGGATGGAAGTCAATATGGGTTGAAGTGTCTGCAGGGACTTAATAAGATCTTGGTTAGTGAGTTCAGCTAACTTGTTTTCCGAGAGCCTAGGAATTAAGGGAGGTGGGCGACCGTAAAGGGCTTCGAAGGGGGTTATACCAGCAATATAGGGGGTACAGCGAACTCTTAAGAGGGCAAAGGGAAGGAGGCTAACCCAATTATCGCCAGTTTGCAGAATCAACTTAGCAAGTGTTTCCTTTAGGGTCCAGTTTATTCTGGGCAAGCTTTTGGGTAACTTGAGCTATGAAAGCTGGGCCATTGTCAGACCCCATAGATGAGGGCAAGCCAAATCGAGGGATAACTTATCTTATAGGAGCCTTTTGACTACCACTAAGGCTGACTCGGACTTGGTAGGATATGCCTCTACTCAGCCAGTGAAGGTATCAACTAACACCAGTAAGTATCGATGTTCCTGGAGGCCAGGCTTTTTCATCTCAGTGAAGTCAATTTCCCAATGTTCTCCTGGAGTAGTCCCCTTGTATCTGATAGTTTCCATGTTTTGTTGCTTCTTTGGATTAACTAGTTGACATTGTGGGAATCTGGAGCTGATGGATGTGGTCAACTTGGTCAGGTGGGGAATGAAAAATCTGTTTCTCACCTAGCTTTGTTCCCCCTAGATGAGTAGACTGGTGGATCTGGCGGATCAGTTCTCACCCTAATGTTTCGGGCAGTTTGTCAGGTAATTGGAACCATCCTCCTGGGAGGTTAGGTTTTGCTTTTAACTGGGTGGCCAAATGATGGTCCTTTTGGGTATAAACCAGTTCCGGTAAGGTCAGAGGGATCAGCAATAAAGCCGCTGCATCCTCAGTGGTCCCCTCTGATGTAGTGGCTATTTTTGATCTTTGATCCTGCTGAAGTTAGGAGACCCCTTTCCTGATATATGGCCCCGTGGACATGGCAAAGGCATACCTGCTATCTGTATAGATGTTTGCCTTTTTCCCGGTTGCTATCTTTAGGGCTTCAGTTAAGGCAATGAGTTCTGCCCGCTGGGCTGAGGTCCCAGGATCTAACCTTTTGGCCCAAAGTACCTTAGTCTCAGTGGTCACTGCTGCCCCCGCCACTCGCTTACCTTCCCAGATGAAACTACTGTCAGTAAAGTAGTTTGGCGTGCTCAAAGGAAGGTCAGACAGATCAGCTCAAAGGTTTTGTTGTCCCTCAACGAGATCAGTGCATTGATGGAGGGGAACTGTAGAGTCATCATCAGGCATAAAAGTGGCAGGGTTTAAGGCTGAGGATGTTTTGAACACTACTGAGTCTGGATCTAGGAGCAGGGCTTGGTAATGTAGGATCCTGGCATTGGATAGCCACTTTTCAGGCGGGGCCTTGATAAGAGTCTCGAGGCAGTGAGAGGTTACTATGGTGAGCCTTTGTCCAAACGTGAGTTTTTTGGCTTCCTTTAAGAGTAAGGTCACTGCTGCCAGAATTCTGAGACAAGGTGGCCATCCTCCAGCTACAGAATCGAGCTTCTTTGAGAGGTAAGCTATAGGTCGTTCCCAGGGTCCTAGTTCCTGAGTTAAGACCCCTTTGGCGACACCTCGTTGCTCACTAACATATAAGGTGAAGGGTTTGGTCATGTTTGGGAGTCCCAAGGCTGGAGCCTGGGTTAAGGCTCGCTTAAGTTGGCAGAAGGCCTCATCACAATCATTAGTTCATTTCAGGGGTCTTTGGGTATCTCCCTTCAGGGAATCATATAGGGGTTTAGCCATCTCTGTGAAGTCTAAGATCCAGAGTCTACAGTATCCCATTGCTCTCAAGAACTCAGGTACCTGTTTTTTAGTCCTTGGGGTGGGGATTTGCAATAGGGCCTGGACTCTCTGGTTAGATAGGGCCCTTTTGCCTTCATGTAACTTATAGCCCAAATAGATTACAGTACTCTGGCATAATTGTGCCTTTTTAGCTGAGACTATGTACACCAGCTGACCCAAAGTCATCAGCAGCTGCTTGGTGGCCTGTATGCACAGTTCATAAGTAGGGGAGGCTATCAGCAAATCGTCCACATACTGTAAGAGTGTGACCTCTGGGTGGCACTCCCTGAATCCCAGTAGATCCCTAGCTAGTGCTTCATTAAAGAGGGTGGGGGCATTCTTGAACCCTTGTGGCAATCAAGTCCATGTTAACTGTTCAGTGGCCCTCAAATCAGGATCTGTCCATTCAAAAGCAAAGATAAGTTGACTTACCGGAGCAATTGGCAAGGTAAAGAAGGCGTCTTTGATATCCAGCACTGAATACCAAGTGCAGTCTGGATTAAGTAGGCTCAGCAAGGTGTAAGGGTTAGGAACAGTAGGATGTAAGTCACCATTCGCCTGTTGACTTCCCGTAGATCTTGTACTGGGCGATAGTCTGGTGTGCCTGGTTTCTCTACTGGAAGCAAGGGTGTATTCCAGGGAGAAACACAAGGAACCAAGATGCCATTTTTTTTTTTTTTTTTGTCTCTGAATGTGAGTCTTAATTCCTTTTTGGGCGGGGAGGCTGATGGGGTATTTTTGCAGTCTGACAGGGGTAGCCTGTGGCAATAGTTTTATAACCAAAGGTACCTGGTTTACAGCCAGCCTAGGAGGATTATTTTTGGCCTAGACCTCGGGAACAGCTTTTTGCCATTGAGCTAGCAACTCATTATTGATTGAGACTGGGTCTTTGTCTTCTATTAAGAGATGTCCTTCGCCCTCTGGGTAGAGGGCCGTTACCCGAATAGCCTTTCCTACGTGTGATTCTGTACCCAATTTCAATTCGGGTTTGTCAGTCTGGAAGTCAATTTGCACCTTTAACTTATGGAGCAGGTCTCTCCCTAAAAGTGGATCTGGGCATTCAGGGACCCACAGAAATTCATGGTGAGTTACTTTGTGGCCAGGGCGGGCCAAACTAGCAACCATTTCCTCTGCCAATTGCCTTACCTCAGTTACTCTTGACAAATTAGTAGGCTTTTTTGCAGCCACTCGAATTGCATCTAGAAGCTTCTGGCGATATTGTTTTAGAGCCTCCTTACCTTTATCAGTGTTGGGATCCCATTCCGGGCAAGAGGAAGGAAAAACATGCTCTATTCTCTGGAGGTCAGCCGTAGGAGTGTCATCTGGATCTCGGATGCCCTTTTCACCCAGGGCTAGGACACGTAAACGTTCCTCTGCAGTGAAAAGGACTCGGAGTATCTGCTGGCAGTCGTCCCAAGTGGGACGATGAGTGGAAAAAAACAGACTCTAGGAAATTTATCAGACTATTGGGGTCCTTAGAGAAAGGAGGGTTTTGGCTTTTCCAGTTGTAGAGATCAGAGGTGGAAAAAGGGGTGTAAACAAATACAGAGCCTCCACCTTGCACTGGTACCTCTCGCAGGGGGCAGAGGGAAACAGCTTCAGAAGGGGCTCTTGGTTGGGGCTCTGCTCGGGGGCGGCCCCATGTGCGGATTGGACTGGGTGGAGGGGAGGAGGAAGTGGAAGGTCACTGCTGGCCATTCCTGGGTGACAAAAATCATTAATCTCCCTTTATATACATTTTCCCCATAGCCAGCGGCACGTCTTTTGAACTCCTTGAAATGGTCAAGAACCAGGGCCAAGGGGGTGGCAGCTCCTTGGTGCCAGTCTGCCCCACGATTTTCCTAAAGGCAAAGGTTAAGGAAC
The DNA here is from genome assembly GCA_004027455.1 of Hydrochoerus hydrochaeris. Taxonomy (NCBI): domain Eukaryota; kingdom Metazoa; phylum Chordata; class Mammalia; order Rodentia; family Hydrochaeridae; genus Hydrochoerus; species Hydrochoerus hydrochaeris. The sequence continues at coordinate 3,768 of PVLA01019652.1, forward strand.
AGAGACTTAACGATAACTGACAAATAACATCAGACAACAGACACAAACGACAGACTGCAGTCAAAAGAAAAACTCCTCACTCAACTGCAAATTTTTGGTTATAAGATTTAGTTCAACCAGAGGGCTCAAGAACAAATGGAGCGGTCAGGGCGGCGAGGCAGAACACAAATACAAAGCAAAGTGGGCTGTCAGCCCAAACCGATTGTTCTGGCCTTACACACCCGATCCAACTCCCAAATTGAGGGCGTCCCCTCTCCAAATCGAACCTAGGTATAGCGCGCCATCAAAACCCTCTGGAAGAAACAAAATTTACTCACTATTGAAGGGGTCCGGATGATAAAAATAGTCCAGTTTGGGTTGGTGGGGGCTAAGCCTCCATCCCGGACAGGCCCCCAAATGTAATGGTGCAATGATGATTTAGAAATGAAAGCCAATCAATCAAGAGTGAAGGAGTTTTATTGCCAAGCCTGGCGATGCAGTCTCTGTTGATGGATCTCGAGACTGTGCGCCTAACAACTAAGGGTGGTTACCTTTATAGTGGGTATGGGGAGGACGAGACTAGCAATGATTGAATTCTGGGTGGTAAGAACACGGGGAAAAAGTTGATTGGTTCTTGAGGATGGCAAGCAAAGCGTCAGTTCGGGGAAAAGGAAACTTATCTTATGAAACAGAAATTAAGTTGGAAACAGAAACTTAATTTTAAAATGGCGCATACAGAACAAGATGGCGGTGCATTTGGTTAGTCAATGGTCTGAGCATTACAGTGAGTACTGTCCACTCTGGGCTAAGAGAAAACACTGTAGGAGGAGGGGCCCTGGAGGGGTGGATATGTGTCAGGGCTACTTTAGTAGCCCTGTTTATTTTGTGCTCATACTGTGGTGAGAGGTGGGTAGTGTTACTGCAGTTTTATAGTGGAGGAAAGAGACCCAGGGAGGTTCAAGGAGCTTGCTGAGACCATGCAGCTAACTTGGAGATGGGTTTCTCTTCAGCTCTGGCTACCCAAGGAGACTCTTCCTACTGTTGTGAGTGCTGCTCCTCAGTGCTCCTCCCTCCTGTTAACAAGTGATCCCATTGACAGAGTAAAAAGAAAGGAAGACTGGGATGCTGCTCTTTGTACATAGGTTTGCAGATTTGCCTGAGAAAAATTCTTCCCTTTGAAAATTCTTTTTTTTTTTTGGTACTGGGGATCAAACTCATGACCCCATGCATGTCAGGTAGGCGCTTGTGCTGCTGAGCTAAACCCCTGGCCCTCCTTTGAAAATTCTTGAGATGACATTTTACTAATAAAATATTCTGCAAGATAGTATTGTGCATACTAAAGAAACTGTTTTAAGGAGATAAGAAGATTTAAATTTTCAAAGTTAAGTTAGATAAATAAGATTATTTAATAAGACATTGCATTAGAATGTAAGTTCTATGAAACCTCTGTCTTGTTACTTTGTCCCTATAGTCTAGAGCAAACTTCAGTAAGTTTAAGTTCTCATTCTTTTGATTTTCCTCCTTTGTTTATTCTTTGCCTACTCTTTCCACTATCTCCAGGTTTTTTTCTATGTCTTCTTACATTACTGTTTTCTGATTTTTTCCTGGGTAATATCATCCATTTCCAAAAGATAAGCATATATATGTTTAATTTTTTGAGACAAGGTCTCACTGTGTAGTTCAGGCTGGCCTGAAACTCACTTTATAACCTATGCTGGCCTCAAACTTGCTCTGATCCTCCCGCCTCACCATCCCATGTACTGGGATTTCAGGTGTGTACCACCACACTCAGCATGGATAAGCATATCTTAATTTAGCTATTTAAGTTTAATCATTAATTTTGTTTGGAAAAGCATTCTAAAATAATATGAAAGTCTTATTCTGGGGCTTAGAAGACCAGCATCAGTAGCAGCTTTTGCTATTACCGAAGGCATGATATTGAGCAAATGGCTTAACCTATAGTGTTTCATTGTGAAAGGAGTTGATCTAGATTAGAATTAAAAACTCAAGTATTTATAGGGGCCAGGCAGGCAACATGAATAAATGAAGTGAACTGGGCATTTTATAATAAAGAATTGTAGAAACTTTGGTATAGTTTATGCTGTTAAAGAACTTCTTGCTAACCTTTAATGAGAATTTGGAGCTGTGAATAAATATGACCAAAAACAGGGACTTTTGTTATTTTAGCCTGGTGATTCCTAAAGTTGATTACACTTGACAATTACCTGGGGAATGTTTTTTTAAAACATTGATACTTAAATCTACTCTCAAAGATAGGATTTGTTTTGAAAAATACCAAAGCTTCTCAGGTATTTCTAATGAGCAACTGGTTCTTTTTGAATGATTATTTGGACTCTTGATTAGGATATTTTCCACACTTGTCTTTTAGAAACAAGCAAATACTTGTTTAGCAACAGGTAACATACCAGTGATCAAGGGTGGCTTCAGCTTCCAGACAAATAAGTCTTTCATTACAGTGAGCTTGAATGAAAGTTATTATTGGGACTGACTACTGGGGAGCAATATTAGATTCCAGGTCACATTATGAGACAACTTAAATTGTGTTCATTATACCATGCTGTCCCTGTTTATGACAATACATTTAGTTTGTTTTGCCTCAGACTATCACTTTTATTTCCCATGATACCTGTGGTTCTATTTAATGTTTCCACCATGTTTTCTGAATTGATGACAGTCTCAGCTGCTGAGGAGTTAGGTTTCAGTTTGTGCATATTGCAAGTTTTCTTGTAAAACAGTCTTTCTTTAAATGCCCTTTCTTGGAAAGCATTTAAAATAAAATTGGAGACCTCTAATGAAGACCAGGAAGCTCTTTTGCGTGTTTTAGTGCAAATTGAAAACAAGTACTTTTTGCCTTTGTTTGCTTAGGTTGTCAAATCTGCATTCAGTTGTGTCCTGATATTTTTTGCAGAATTAATTTTATCCTATTCAGAATAAGATTTTTAGCTTATCCCTTCTTTTTGTGATCTTTTTCCTCCCTCCTTCCATTAGTGTTTGCTTTCACAACCAAAGTTCTGGGCCATTCAGACATCAGCCTTGATCCTCCGGACAAAACTTGAGCGAGGAAGCACACGTCGAGTGGACCGGGCAATGAGGCAGACACAGGTAGGAATTAATGTGGCAGTTTTGTTATTCTTCTAACTGTGTATTGTGTGAACATATCTGCATGTGATGACTGAGGAATCAGATGGCTTATGTTTTACTCAAGCTCTCTGTTAGGTATAGTCTGGGTTCTAGGGTTAGACTGTTTGGCTCTAAACCTTACCTTTGTTGCTTTGAAGTTCTGAGACCTCAGTAATAAACTTTTGTAAGCTTCATTTTTGTCATTTGTAGAAAAGGTAGTAATAATAGCACTTACAAGTTTATGGTAAGTGCTAAAAGAGGCAATGTTGGAGTTAATTTTAGAAAAAAATATATAATGTCAAAAATGTAGTTTGTAAACTGGGTATGGTGTGGTGCATGGCTATAATTCCAGTACTTGGTGAGGGGGGTGGTTTAGGAAGGAGGATCACTGAGAGTTCAAGGCCAGCTTCAGCTCCATTGTGAGTTCAAGGCCAGCCTGAACTACATAGTGAGAACCTGTCTTAAAAAAAAAAATTCAGTTTGTTTAATTAAGTAAAATTCATCTTGTAATACAAAAACATTTACTGATCACCTTACTACTTATAAAATTGATCCATAGTCATCATTCTTTATTTAATACTGTTTTATTCCTGTCTAATGTGTAAGCTGCATTTGGTCTCTTTCATGCATTATCTGATAAACCACCTAAAATATAAATTTATTACTAAGAAAAATAGAAAATCTTGCAATGTGTCCTGGATTTCTTTTTTTTTTTTTTAAATGAAACTACTATTTTATTAACTGTGGGTGTTTTAACATTTGAGCACTGAAGAAATTTGTGACATTGTTTGGACTGCTCACTATTTAAGTATCTTTAAGTATAGCATATATATTGCATAAATTTTGTTTAAAAATTGTTATTTGACTGGTGACCTTGTGTTGGTCTCCTGGCTGGAACACAAGAAAAAGGCAGACATCTGGATCTGAAAGAAAACACTTGTCATCATAAACAATCTCAATTCTACATTTGAAGGCGTGACTATACCATCAGATCTGCAACAATGAATTGTCTTAGCCATATGAACTTTAGCTGAGGTGTCTCCCATAAGGCTATGGAGATTATTGGGGCCTCCAATTAATGAACAAGAGCTGGTTAAAATTACCAGGTGGCCACTTTCTTATTCATCAGTTGAAGTCCGGTCCAGTGTCTCCTCACCATAAGGGATTTTGTTTAACCAATTTTAGCATCATTTTGACCAGCTGCAACCTAGGTGAATGCATGCTTTTTAAATGTGTAGCCCAAATAAACCTTGATTAAATGATCTGAAAATTTAAAAGAGGAGGAAAATATTGTTGAGCTCAAATAAAAGGAACAGCTGTTTACAGAGCAGGCAAATGGACAAACGTGGACCGAAGATCTGTGTAGTATAAACAGACAACAGATATATAGACACACAAACATGTTACAGAATCAGAGTGCACTCAAATATATTTGGCCAATTTGAGCTATAATAAATAGGCATTGTGAATCTTTTTGTAGATTAGTTAATAGAGTTCTCTTAAAATAAGAATAGCAGAAAAGGAACCTAATTTATGGCTAATCTGAGATAGGTCAGAGAGGGAGAAAGGGACACGAATATTAACTAATCTCTCAGGGCCAGCCTGTTCCCAAAGCAGGAGTAGAGACTGAGGCTGAGAAGGCTGTGGAGTAGATGGCCACTGAGTGGCCAACCATCTGGCAGGCTTGTGTGGTCAATTACCTGATGATTGGCCATAATAAAATGGTGGCTTGTCACCATTTGACAAGGAAACACAGGCTGTTGGCAGGTTACCATATGACCCACAGCAGCATAGCTGGTGCCAGTAACACAGTGAGGGAGCGCAAGATGGCAGCGCACTGCCACGTGGCGGAGGGGCGCAAGATGGCAGCTGTCCTCCATGTGAGCTGCAGCAAGATGGCTGCTGAGAACCGTGTGGCCTGCTGGAAGGCTGGAACACACAAGACCGCATATGGTGAGCCAGCGGAGAAAATGGAGGGAAGGAAACCTCTGACTGAGAAAGCTGTGAGATTTGGTCTGGAGGATACAGGGGAGAGTTTTTGGTGGAGCAGAGTGAGCCAGAAATATGTGGGCCATTATACGAGACAGAGTGAGAGAAAGACACGACCTCAGATTTAAAAAGGCCTAAAAATATGGGGTTTTGCCAACTTGCTGCCATTGTGACAAAAGCATAAGTAAAAGGTAAGCTTTTTGGTTTTTATAGCCTTCTTGAGGCCAAGAGCACCAAGGTTATGAACCAGGGACCCCAGAGGTGTGTTTTTTTGGGGAACAGGAAGTGGCCCCCAGGACCGAATTATAAGTGAGCTGAGAGAACAACTTCACCTTGGGATGTAAGTACTTTTGCTCCCCCACAAGGAATGTGGAAGCTGTCCTGGGTCACATCTATCAAAAAAAGTCATCACCTGTTTTAAAAGTGTGACACAGTCCCAACACCTATTCTCCCGGCCATCACTAGAAGAGTTGGAGGTGGGGGAGGCGGGGTCCCAGGGAACAAAATTACAGTTTTGCCTCAGGCTGTACAGCCTAAGGATCGTGAAAACTGGTATCTTGTCCCAGGACTGTAAGGATAGATTTTATCACTGCAAGCTTGTGAACTGAATTTTAGGAACAGAAACAGAAAACCCTGTGCGATAGCTCACCTTTGATGAGTGAGGAAGGTTGGTGTTGAATGCTGATTAGTGGCGACAAGTAAATGGTCCCACAGGAAAAAACAGTGGTTCACAGGCAGGGTAGCTCCAACTTTGAGCTAACATAATCTGCCATCTGAGTCACAAGGCACTATTATGTTAGGTTTTTGATGCAATAAGAAAGAAGATATAAAATAAAAAGTAGCCTTTATTCTGAGGACATGGAGAGAACTCCATGACTATAGACAGCCTGGCATTCTCGTGTCCAGAATTTCATAAAGCCAGTATCTTAGTCTATTTGTATTGTGGTAAAATACTTGAGACTAGGTAATTTGTAAAAGATAGAAATTTGTTTTGCACAGTTCTGGAGGCTGGGAAGTCCAGGATCAAGCAGGGTCTTGGTGGGGCAGTCCGCTCCTTGTGAAAGGTGCTGTGTACTTGTCTACATGTAGTGGAATGGGGAGACTCATTCTCACAAGCCCTCCCCCCCATTAATATAATATGATAGAAATTTATTTTTTATTATTATTATTTTTTATTTTAAAGAGGGGCCCTTTTGTTTTTAATTATTCTTTTGGTTCCTGGAATGGCACTCAGGACCTTGAGCAATGTCCCTGGCCCTCAAAAGCACTTTTGTAAAGACGTATAATTCCATTCATGAAGGCTGTACCCACATAATCTAATCCTCTAGTACTTTTACACTGGCTATTAACTTTCAATGTAAGAATTTTGGTGGAGACATTCAGACCATCATGATCAATCAAAATGATATTATTTAAAATTTATTTTTTGAAATATTTCCAAACCTATGTGAAAGTTATATGAGAGCAGTATAACAACTCCAATATTGCCTTCATCATCAGTGTCCTAATAATGTCCCTCTTGTGTCAAAAATATCCAAGCACAGAATTTAGCTGTTTTGTTCTTTCATTCTCCTTCAATTTGGAACAATTCCCTAGTCCTATGTTACCTTTATGGGTTTGATGTGGTTTTTTTGTGTTTTTTTTTTTTAATTTAAAGAGAAACAAAAGCATGTAAAGGGTAGAGATAATATGGAATTTCAAAAAAGAAAAAAGATAAACAATAAGCAATCACTAGTTGATAAATTACATGTTGTCCTCTTAGAAATAGTTGTTCGAGTTACAATATTAAAGCATACAAAGTAGATATTCAAACAGTGAGAGTATAAACAGCTACACATGCATGAGTCTCTACATGTATTTCTATCCTTTCTGTATTAGAGGGAAAAACAAAACATAGCAAGACAAAACAAAACAAATTCCTATAAAAACATGAAGCCAAAAAGTGGTATAAAACCACAGTACAAGGTGATCTACAATGATTACTGTGTTGTTTCTTATTATCTTCAATAGAATTGTCTATATCATCAGGCATAATTGAATATAGCAGTATAATTGAATATAGCAGTACATAACAGTATTAGTAAAAATAAAACATTGTAGACAGTATAAAACTTCAAAGGCAGGTAATAATCAAACCATAGTGGATATTCTAGTGAATCTTGTCATCTTCAGTGCAGTTGTCTGTACTCTCAGACTTGATACTATAAATCATAACAGCTTTGAATAAAATCTGTCGATACAAAACAGCATTCTAACAAACCAGATTCAATTACGATCAGTCATGGTAAAACAGTGTAGGTTTTACAGAGCTTTAGATTAAGTTAATAGGAAATTAAGGATGATTACTGCACTATATCCTGTTATTTTCAGGATTACTGTCTGTGCCCTCAAATCTAGTACAGGTAGAATGACTGGAACAGAATATAATACATCTAAGCAGAGTAGTGTGAGTAATGTGGGTTTTAAATCTAGTGCACTACTAACAATATAGTATATCAAGGCCATCTGTGTTAGAGATTCTAGTTATCCTTCTCTGTCTCATTTCTCCTATGCTATTTTTCTGCCTTTGTTTGTCTAGTTTTCTCCTTTATTCTACTGCCTGCCCCACTCATTGAGGCCTTTCTGCCACTGTTCCTAAAATCCTGGTATTTTTTTTCTCTCTCTCTAGAATGTCCTTCAGTGTTCTCTGTAGGGTTGGATTGGTGGTCACAAACTCCCCCAGTTCCTCTTTGCCATGGAAGCATCTTGTTTCCCCATTAATTTCCAGTGACAGTTTTGCAGGATACATCAATCTGGGCTGGAGGTTATTTTCTTTCAGGACTTGGAATACTTTGCTTCAAACTCTTCTTGATCTGATGGTCTGTGTTGAGAAATCAGCTGTGATTCTGATGGGCTTACCTTTATAGGTAATCTGTTTCTTTTCTCTGACAGCTTTTAATATTCTGTTTTTATGTTGAATTTCTG
>PVLA01019653.1:0-11841 GCA_004027455.1 Hydrochoerus hydrochaeris
ACAGGAAGAGCTGGGTCACACACCCATTCAGAGATATTGTTTGGAACCTGGGGAGCAGCAGACCCCAAAGCATCACAGGAACAATTACAGATGTGATCAGGGTCTCGAGGAGAGAAAGGTGGCCAAGGAAGAAATACATGGGAGACTGCAGACGTTTATCAACACAGACAATCACGATGATCACTGTGTTTCCCAGTAATGTCTCTGAATACAAGAAAAAGAATATAACAAAAAGAATGCAATGCAGTGCTTGAGACCCAGGGAAGCCCAACAGGCAGAATTCAGTGGCACTAGTGTGATTGTCCATCACGTAGTTCTTGCTTTTGGTTTTGTGAAACTTAGAGATCAAAGTAGAGGTAGCATTGCTTCACAGGATCCTGTTTTTGAAGAGCAGGAAAAAGATTAGAATGAGCAACTGTTTCCCACCTTCACATGGCCAGGGCTAAGTCCTACCACCCTGAGTCTGTTGACTGAGGCTTCTTATTCATGTGGAACCAGCTCACTGCAGTGGGTGAAGTTACCTTCTTCTTTACCAGTGTGAAGGGATCTTTTTCTCCACTGAATGTACCTTTTTGCATTCGAGACTTTTCACGTAGGCAAGTTTCTAGGCTGAATACTATGGGCCCTTGTGGTCATGGACAAGCCCATGACCACAAGGGCCCATAGTATTAGAAGACATGAAAGTATTAGAAGACATGAAAGAATCTAGATGATGTTCAAGTGGTTAGGACTTTGATCCCCAGTGTTTAACAATCACGGTAGTGCATGGATCCACAGTGGGGCATCAGTAAAGAAGCTGAGGTCTGGGACAAGTTCCCTTGCTGTTTCCACATCTTTAAACCTTCATGTTACCAAATGGCAGCATCTCCACATGAGAATTCTGAGCCATGGGGTACTTTCCCAAAGCAGAACCCATCTTCTCTAACTGCAATTTCCCTCAGAAGTGCTGGGAGGAACACAGGGCAGTAGCTGGAACATTCAAGGATTGAACCTAAGACAGCAGCTGCTGGGAGCCTGTTCCCCACTCTCATCTCACTCACTCCATTACTGACTCATCTTCTCTCCAGAGGACTCTTCCCAGGCACCCTACCCAGGGCAGGAGAACGCACTCATTACAGGGCTTCAGTTCTCCCCATGGCCCTTGCTGTTACCTGAAGCCATGCATCTCACAGTGGATTTCATCCCTCATTTAATATTAAACAAATGTGGTCATGAACTGGACAAACAAAAATCCTTATTACACTGTGAAATTTATAAATAGGGAGTAAATTACAAAATGAAGAATAAATATGAAATAAGCAAATTTATTGATCATGCCATAGAGAAAAAAATACAGCAAAGAAGAATGTTAGAAGTTTAATTGTTTATGTTTCACCTATGACATTAGAATACATTTTCTGTGGAACAAAGACATTATCTTCAGACTTATACTCCAAGGCTGAGATAGAAAAGATATGTGTTTCTGTGAGTTTAATTCAGTTTTATAAAAACACATATCTTTTTTTCTTGAGCCAAATAAATAATGCTGAAAATTTCAGTAAATGATGATGGCATGGATATTTGAGGTGTGGTTAATAATCTATGTCCTGACCAGGGTCAGTGAGGCTCTAGCCTCTCCTGTCCTCTCCTTGGTGTTCCCTTGTCTCTCACCACATTCCTGCCTCCCTTCCCTCCTAGAGGTGATCCTTTCAATTTCTCTGTGGCTGTTTTGCTGTCCATCAGATTCCAAGAATTTGTAGGAGATCTCAGTGTTCTGCTTGCCCACATCTTCCAAGCATCAGCACCAGATGAAGAAAAATAAGAGAAAAAGATTCTCAATGTTTGAGTCATTTGCAGGACACTGGACACTGCTGGAATCCATAATGCTAAGTGGAATGGATCAGACACAGGTTAACTGTTGCAGGGTATCTCTTGTATGAGACATAAATTATACACAGTTGAAAGGGCAATATAAAGGATCACAGGAAATGGGGATACAGACTTTGTGGAGATAGGGAGGGGGTCTGGTGACAGTAGAGATGGGGTGAGGGAGGGGACTAAAACAGGATCAAAATATGATATGACATGTGTATAAACCAATTTCTCACAATTATGTGCCATAAACATATATAAATAAATATTTTTATATTTTAGAATCCCAGGAGAAGGAGGAGGAAGACAAGAAAGAGGAAAATGTTAATTAGTACTAGGGAGCAGTCTGTGCCCTGCCTTGGACTGTCGGGCTTTTGCACAGCTGAAAGTGTCCTGTGCTGAGTGCCAGGGAAATGGCATGAGCCTGTCCACACTGCTTTGATCCTACCCTCTGTTCAGCATCTATGTCCTGCTTCTAGAAGACAACCAAGCCCTGGGATGCCCATCCCGAACCCTCCTACTCACTCCTGCGCAGAGAAGAACCCTGGAGAAAGGATTCACCGTTGTAGAGGGGGTTCACCACCGATTCTCACATTCTCCAGGCTCAGCTGGTGCCAACTCCTATTTGGCGAGCACTGGCACGTGCAAGCTGCTGTTGCTGTCCCTACTCAGGGTGCAAAGGAAGAGGTCCTTACAGCGGAGCTTAGGAAGAGGCCCAATAATAACTACACTGTGCAGAGTCGAGGGTCCCTAGCTCTCTAGCCTTCTCTTCCTATTCACTACTTCCCTAGAGAACTTAGTTACTGAGATGCTGCTTCTTCATTAGGCCACGTTCGGGGAGTCCCCAAGCAATCAGTTGGAGGAGAGCAGAAAAAAATCTTGAGTAATTTTACCTTTTACCAATTAAGTTGTAGAAGTTTTGAAAGTTTTGTTTGTTTGCTTTTTGTACAAAACCTGAAATCCTACCAGTTTGGGACTTTGTAACACAAGGACTGTTTTTTCAAGACCCCAGGTCTAGGTATCCTAAATGGAGCTTTTCATCTTCTCTGTTCTTCATATCAGGCTCTTCCCAAGATGCTCTTAGCTGTTCACAACCAAAATCATCTCCTTTAAATATGTCTCTATGCAGCTTGCATGTGGCCCCAAGCAAGTTTAATCACCAAAAATTCCCCCAATGAAGCCCAAAGACTTCAAAGAGGCTGATGGTCCTGCTGCTGTGGACCCCCTGGGGTGCCGTACCTCAAAGCCCAACCCCTCGCTGTGCAGTGCCTCAGTTTTCCTCCTTCTTGAGCACATGTGCATCTGTGTGTATTTGAGCATGGTTTTTGTAGCCACTTTTTTCTGTGGCATGTCCCTGCCTACCAGCCGGGTCCCCTAGAGTTGGGACAATAGAATGGAGCCTGTGCAGGCATCTACCTTCACAACTGGAAAGAACCAGCAAGACAGAAATCAGAAATCTGCTCCTTTCTGGAGAAGAGAGAGGGGAAAATGAATGTTACACTGCATTTTTTCTGCTTTTTTAGTTTCATTTTCAGTACATCCATTAAATCAGAGTATGTCATCTGCTATCTAAGGACATAATCTAGGAATCATCTTCCTTCTTTCTCCTTGATTTGCTGAAGCCCAGTTAGTTTGGTACAGAATGCTAGGCTTTTCTAAGCATGCATCTCCATATTTTTAAAAATTAAATGTTTCAAAAATCTGTTTTATATACTTTTTTATCTCGAATCATAGCTTATAAAAGATACTTTCTCATACGAACACATACTGTCCTATCTTTTTTTTTAGCTAGAGCAGTTGGACAAGAGAAAAAATAAAAAGGATATATACAATCTTAAAAGTTGTTAGAGAAGAGAATAAATCATTTAGAATGGTAAATCCATTAGTATTAAAGCAGATTTAAAACAACCCTCAATAGCAAAAGGAAATCAGAATGAAATGATTTAAGAGGAAAATAAAGCAAGTTCCACTCCAGGATACTACATTTGCAAAATGAAATAGAAATGTCCTTATTTACAGAAGACACAATTCTTTACATAGAAGACCTTAAAAATTCTGCAAAAGACAACTAATAAACAAATCCTGCAAAGTAGCGGAACTCAACATAGATATTCAAAAATACATTGTTCCTGTATGACAATAATAAGCCTAATGTGAAAGCCTATTGTTTTCATAGCATTCACAACAACTTCAAAAAAGCATAGTTGAGAATTATCCTAACATAGCAAATGAAAGATCTCTATAGGAAAACCAGTCTTATGAAAAAGAGATCGAAGAAGACATCAGAAAATTTAAAAATATCTATCTTGTGTTCCTGGAGAGGCAGAAACAAGATTTTAAAAATGGAATATTACCAAAAATGATATATAGATTTCATGCCATCCTAACCAAAATACCAGCAGCATTCCTCACAGAACTAGAAAAAAATTATTCTAAGTTTCCTCTGCGACAAGAAAAGACCCAGAAGAGCATACCATGCTGGGTAACAAGAGCAAAGAAGAAGAATTACAAAGAGGGATTCCAACTTGTATTCCAAATCAACAGTGATAAAAACAGCATAGTCCTGGCTCAAAATAAAGACATGTGAGTCAGTGAAACAGCACAGAGGACTCAGAAGCAAGTGCAAGTACATTCAGCTGTCTGAACTTAGGGCTCAAACAGGCTCAGAAACATACACTGGAGGACAGATAGTCTCTTTAACAAGTAGTGTTAAAAAAAAAACTTGCTATACATATGCAGAAGATTAATTCCAGACTCTATGTCTCACCAGGTACTAAACTTAAATGAAAATGGGTCAAAGATCTAAATATTAAAACAGAAACAATCTACCAGAAGATAAAAATAAATAAAACTTTTGAAGAGATAGATGTAGGCAAGGACTTTTTTTTAAACAGAATCCTAAATGCACAAGAAATAACATCAAAAGCAACAAATGAGAGTGTATCAAATTTTTAAAAGCTTCTGAACAACAAAGCAAACAAGAGTGAAGAAACAACATTCAAAATGGTAAAAATAATTTACCTGCTACTCCTTAAAAAGTGGAGAGATATTTAGAACTTAGAAAAGATTAAAAAAAAACTAGACCTCCACAAATAAAAGATTGAATCAAAAAATGGTCAGCTAAAATAAACAGGCACTTCTCAAAAGAAGAAGTATGAATGGTCAATAAATACATTAAAAAATTTTCAGCAATTCTTGCTGTTACAAGAATATAAATTAAAATAACACAGAGATTCTATCTCATTCCAGGAAGAATGGCTATCATCGAGAAATCTATTAACAAATTGCAGTGAGAACCGAGGGAGAAAGGAACCATTCTGCATTGTTGGTAGCAGTGTAAACTAGTACAATCACTGTGACGCTCAACATGAAGATTTCTCAAAAACCCAAAACTAGAAATTCCAACTCAGCTATTTCCCTTCTAGGTATATTGCCAAAAGAGTTAAAGACATCACTTTATAGAAACACATGCACATCCATTTTTGTAGCAGATCAATTCATAATAGCTAAGTCTTGGAGGAAACTAGATGTCCACCAACAGATGAATGGATAAAGAAAACGTACTCACATACAATGGAATAATACTCTACCATATAGGAGGATAAATTTGAGTCATTTGCAGGAAAACAAATATATTTTGAGACAAAAGATTGAGTGAAATGTGGCACACACACCAGCTTAAATATTGCATGGTTTCTCTTCCATGAAAAACGAAAGTATAAGTAATTTAAAGAGCAAAATGAAAGACAGATGATAGGATACAGAGAGGTAGATCATTTGTGATTTGAAAGGGGAGAAAGAGATGGAGGGAGAAGGGGGAGGGGAGTGAAAGGAGGGGTGAAAGCTTTTAAGATATGATATGCTCATGTACCAACTCATCTGGAAGCTTTTATAGGTAAATGGAGGCAGCTTGAGATCATCTTCATTAGTGAAATAAATCAAACTCACATTTCTAAATATTATATTGTCTCGCTAGTGTAAAAAACAAAACTGAAAGCGTAATAAGATTCAAAATGTACAATAGATACTGTGATAATGAAAGGGAAAGAAAGTGCTCAAAAATAAAGAATAACTGGGATAGGAAAAAGAAGAAAAGGAAGAAGGGAACACATTATATATATACAATTATACATATATATGTGTATGCATATATGTGTATGTATACATATATATGTGTGCATATACATATATATATATATATATATATATATATATATATATAAGATAGGTAACTGTACCATTAATCTGTTAATTCATTAAAAGGGACAGTTAGCTTTTGCTTCATTGTTTGATAGCTTGATCATTTTTTTCATGCCTAAATCTTGTGACCTGAACAATTACTTCTAATATAATAAGGTACAATGTATCAACTAGTGTTAATTTCCCACTATTTCTAAAATTCTGTATTGTCTCTATCCTTTTTTCTGTTTTGCTTTTTAAAATTAAAAAATAAAAGCATTTTCTTTCAAAAAATCTGTATAATGAATGTAATTATTATGTAAATTCAAAAAAATTAAATATGTTTAATAATCTCATCTTTTTTATCAAGGCCTCACATAGACTGTAGGTTACTGCTACTAACAGGTGAGCTGAGATGTGAGTGTCCATCCTAGATAGATGGAGAAAAGAACATAAAGGGATAGGAGAATAGAAAAAAAAAAATCAAACAGGGAAGAGTTAAGAACAAAACACAAAAACCCACCCAGGAGCAAAAACACAAAATGAGAGAAATCTCAAATTCCCCTTCATAGTGCAGTATGAGGTCAGCTAGTGAGCACTTGTCCCCATCTCGCTCGCAGGGAACGTTTGACCCATCGTGGCGTCTTGGATGTATTTCTGGGTGTGGCTCTTTCCCACTCCTATGACTTCCTGGAAGCATCACTGTCTTTTTCCTCCTCCTCAGCCCACAGGGTGCTCCCCTCTCATCCCACAGTTGCTCAATGTGTTCCTGTGAGTAAGGAGGCCTGTTGATAAGGTAGTGCTGAGCCTGTCTCTCTGCTGCAAGCCCCACTTTGATATGGCTAAGTGTCAACCTTTGCCTCTGTCCTAAAATCTCACCCGAGTCAGGCAATTAGAGGAACATAGGGTACAGGGTGTCTGACCCAGGACTCAGTTCTCTGTCACAGTGCCACCATGGCCCTCTTGATCTCCACTCCCTTGCAAGGCAAATCCTGCAGCCACCTTGATAAACCTTCTCACTCCCCAAGCATTTGGTCAAGTGCACTGTGGAAAACCTTCTGGTCACTCCGGGCTTCTTCACTCTCCCCAAAGTGTCACTCTCCAAACTGCAATCTCAGTGGAGGCTCAGTGGATGACACATTCTGCAAGCCTTGGCAGGAGGTGGTGGAGGCTCCTGTGTGAGCACCTCATGGTGGGCTGTGAGCAGAGAGCAAGATGTTTCATGGCCATGACATCCATGGTGTTTGGAAGAAAGTGTTCCTGGGTCAGTCTGGTCTCTTGTCTCTCCAGGATCTAACCGTTCACAGATGCTGCTGCCTGCTAGTGGAGGCTGTGGCCTGAAGGGACCTCAGCACTCAGATCCATGTCCCTGATCCAGATTCTATGCTTATTTTCAACTTCTCCAAGAGCCCACTTGTGCTTTCTTGTGCTGTGCATGGTGACTTTCAGTTTTGTGGTTCCCTGGTTTCCAGATATCTCACTTGTTCTGTCTCTCTTTTAAGCACAGAGTTTAGGAATCTATTCTAGCTGCCTGGCCACTTCTGAATTACAAGATCCCTCCTTTGAGATGCCACAATCTTTCCCATGATATGACAGACCTGGGATGTAAGGGATGCCATGGTCCAGGCACAGTTCAGCATCCCTTTATGAACCCCTGATGTGAGATTAGGAGCTGGTGAGTTTCTCCTTCCATTTGCCTTCCTGTGTCTTGCTTTCTCTACTGCCCATGCCTCAGTAGACCTGCATTCCTGTGGTGCCCCTCAGAGTCTCTTTACCTTGCTGGACCACCAAGTCAGCCATGATGGAATCTCTCAATGAGTGACCTTTAAACTGCTATGATTTGAAAGGAGTAGACTGCCTGGCTAAACAAGCATAAGTTTTGTAAAATTGTAATTTAATCAAGTTAAGTGCGGGGTCCCTTAAAAATCATACTAAGAGCATATACTATGTGAAGAAATCGATCATGTGAGAAAATCTACTGCAACTTGGAAAGTGCAGTGAAAGTCAATAAATGCATCCAAATTGTAAAAGGAGCAAGTAGAAATTGCATTATGTAAGTGAACAGTCACTGAAATGAAAATTTTGCTAAAGGTCATCATTGAAATTAAACTGACAGGAGAAAGAACTAGTAAACTTGTAGACTGATGCAGGACTTATGCAATCTAAAGGACAGAGCTAAAAAGGAATAGAGTACCAAGATTCATATAATGGAATGATCAGAAAGAAGGGAGAGATACAGAGAAGCATTTAGAATATTGGAAGAAATTATGAATGAGAAGTTTCCATATATAATAAAAACATTACTCTGCACATCCACAAAGGCCAGTAAAATAAATGCAAAGATATGTACAGTAGACATAATATAGGAAAATTGCTGAAAGCCAAAGAAAAAAGATCTTGTATCAAGAAAAAAGTGTCTTTCAGACACAAGGGCACCTTGATGGCATTAGCAGCTGATGTTACTTCCATCAGTAACAGCTGAGACCACAGTGATTGGTGCTAGAATTATCTATTCAAAATGCAAGAAACACGGGTTGGGGGATTTAGCTCAGCTGCATAAGCGCCTGCCTTGCAAGCGTGCAGTCGTGAGTTTGATCCCCGGTAACGATAAAGAAAAAAATGCGAGAAACAAAACAAATATACTAAATATGTTAAATTGAGTAATATTATTTCTCAAAGCTTAAAATAAAATGAAAACATTCCCAGATAAATTTAAAAGGGTATATTTGTTGATAGCAGCTCAAATTTACAAAAAACCCTAAACGAAGTTCTTCATTATGAAAACAAGAGCCTACAGGTAGTATTAAGAATCCACATATATGAAACAGCATTGATAATAGTAATTCTTAATTATAGTATACAGTATAAATGCATATTTCCTCTTCTAACTGACATAGGAAACTATACATAATAATAAGGATATCATCATATAGTTGCATGGAAAATGTATATAATATAGTGTGTTTAACAGTAATGTAAAAGATATGCAGCAAGGCTATTTTGGAGTAAGGAAATGACACCAACATGCAACTTAAATCTAAGGGACAGATGAAGAGATGTAGCTAAGGTTAATATAGCAGATGAAAATGTTGCTAAGGTTAATATAGCAGATGAAAATGTTGCTAAGGTTAATATAGCAGATATTAGAAATACATACTAGCTCTCTTATCTTTGACAGCTTCTTTAAAAGTTATATGTAACAATTACCACTGTGCATTTTTAGTTAGTAACTAATTAAATAAAATAACTCCTAATAATGGCCCAAAGGGAAGAATGGGGTTCAGCATCATAGGGCTAATGTGCATATATCTTTATAAGGTTAGTTTAAATATCAAGTCAGTTCTGACAAGTTAAACTCTAAAGTTCCCATTAAAAACTGTGAAAAAAATGAATAAAAAGTTAAAATGCTGTCCAATAAATATTTACTTAAAATAAAATAATTTTACTAATATGTTGAATGATGTCATGGAAAGTGGAAAACTTTCATAAGTGAGAGAAAGTTAAGCAAGAAGATAAAAACTAGAAAGAAGAAAAAAATCCAGTGACAATTTAGTAAGTCAGCTTGATAAAAGGCCTGTGGAATCCTGTCACGGGCTCGGCATTACATTCAACATGGCTGAAGAACGAGTTAGCAGACTGGAAAAGTGGCCAGTGGTTTTATACAGTTTGTGCTTATTAGATATTCTACTATCTCATTATTTGGATGGCAATATTTTTACTCTACTCAGAAATAAAGAAAAATTTTTATTCTCCAGCACTAGTCAACACTTCATTCTTCAGGATTCCAAACAGATGGATGGAATATAGTTGAAGGCTAAGTAACTTGAGCAAGCCACTTAACATCTCTGCACCCCCATTTTCTCTTCTGTTAAAGACTCTCACAACCTGGGTTAATGAATTGGACAGAGTGCTACCCTTCCTATCAGACCAGTTCCTCCTGAACTAGATTTGGAAAATTGTAAGCTTGAGTCTCCCCTTTCTCTAACTGACATAGTCTGAACAAAATCTACTGGTTAGCTTCCAGATCATAAGGTGGCTGGAGTTAAGGGAACACTCTTTTATCTGAGCATTTATGTAATGAAACTGCCTAATCATGTCTCATGATTTTGCCTGTCCTCATAAGACAAGACAATAAACCATAAGTAGCCCTGTCACCTACTGTTGGGAAGTTCAGTTTCTTCCCCTAATTCAGGTGGTCAGGATCTACTGATTGTCATCATTTAGATAAACTTCTGGTTTCTAAACCCTTCCTCCAATGTTACTTGAAATTCCAGTTACATTCCCACAAACTAAGCCTGTAAATTGTTAGGGAGCTACAAGTCAAAAGAGTTAGCCTTCCTTTCTTGTATTCTTCCCAGAAAGAAAATAATGAGATGGTTGGATTTATCAAAAGGAATTTGCCCTTACTTCTACCCACAAACACTTCCATCCTCTAAATACTATCCATCTTCTAAATACCTGTCAAATTAAAATCACGTAAAACTCTAATGACACTACAGAGATTTTCTGTGGCAAATGTAAAAACCACTACATTTACTTTGCAATAGAGTGGTGTCAGAATTGTATGGTCTACAACTAGAGAAAAATGGGTCCTCGGGATTGTTAAAATGTATGTATCCATCCCGTCAAGAAATTGTACAAAAATGTAGAGAAAGATCTAACAATTGATAAAGGACCAAATAAGTACCTCTACTTCTCTATTCTGTTTATGATACCATTAATGCTCTCTATTCCTTAAGGCCTCTCTTCATGAAAAAATACATGCTTTCAAGATGGCTCATAAGCCCCTGAGGTAAGACAACTCACTGGACAGGTATCCTTTCTCCAGCTCTTCCCATATCCCAAGGACATGCTTGCGTGAATTCAGCAGTAGCAGGAAGCATAGACTGGGTGTCCCTGAGATACCAGTTGGCAGAGTAAGCAGCTCATCTTTCTCTATTTTATCTACTTCCATGCCACAACTATATTTGTACACACACCTGATAGTGGTCACAATGATAATGAAAGAGAAGGGTTAGGATTTTTAGAGCACTCAATAACCCATCATGAGGACACACCATTGAAAGCTGCTTTAGAGGAACAGTTATCTTTGAGGAACTGACAGCAGTGTTTCACTCCATCCTGGAGGGCTTCTTTGACTTTGTCATTCCTGAGAGTAAAGATGAAAGGGTTCAGGAAAGGGGTGACCACCGAAACCAGCAGGGATGCCACCCTGTTGTACTCAGCTGCCTGTGTTTGCTTGGGTTTTACGTAAAGAAACAAGCAGCTGCCATAGCCAATCACAACAAATGTGAAGTGGGAGGCACAGGTGGAGAAGGCTTTCCTCCGGCCAGAGGTCGAAGGGATCTTGAGGATGGTGGAAATGATGTATGTGTAGGAGACAATCGTAGGAAGCAAAGAACCGATGATAATGAAAACAGCCATGAGGAAAAGGACAAACTCTGTGAAGAAAGTCTCATCACAGGACAGTCTGAGTAACTGTCCTCGGTCACAGTAAAAATGGTTTAACAGATTTGACTTGCAGAAGGTAAACTGAAAGGTGGCATAGACTGGCCAGATTTCAGAAAGGAATCCAAAGGCCCACGACAGGATGACCACCCACATGCAGGTGCAGTTGTTCATAATGATATTGTACCTCAAAGGGTTACACACAGCCACGTAACGGTCCACAGCCATCACTGCAAGCAATGTCAACTCAGTGGCTCCCAGAGCAAGGTACAGGAAGAGCTGGGTCACACACCCATTCAGAGATATTGTTTGGAACCTGGGGAGCAGCAGACCCCAAAGCATCACAGGAACAATTACAGATGT
>PVLA01019654.1:0-11837 GCA_004027455.1 Hydrochoerus hydrochaeris
TCCTTCCTTCTTTTCTTAACTGGTGGAGGATCACAAGTTCGAGCCCAGTCTGGGCAACTTGGCCATGTAGTGACTTCCTGAGACCCTGCTGAGTGTGAGGGAAAGGACGGAGGGGACTAATGAATGTGGGCCCCAGGGGACAGAGGCACAGCAGGGCTGGGGCAGTGGCCCTGGAGAAAGCATGGTGCTGGCCCAGGGCAGTGAGTCCATGGCATGGGGCACCATCTCTTCCTAGAGGCCTCCCTCCCGCCTTCCCAAGACCGCATCTTGCTTCTCATGGACACTGAGCACACACCTGTGCACACACGTGTCACACATGCCGCTGTCTGCTGTGCTCCCCGTGGGCTCCCCGGCTCCTATCGCCTGTGCAACACACTGAGGGCCTTGATCTTCGCTGTAGGATTTGGGAGACACCAGTGACTTCCCTGTGGGGTGGATGTGTCTCAGTGGGGATAACGACTGGCTTGGCCCAGAAATGTGGACGAGGCAGGAGGACATGGTGACAGACCGCACTCAGGACTTGGCTGCTCCGGATGGAGCCTCAGGGAACATGCCAGCACTGCGTGCGTCTTATATTATCTGCAGAGTGCCACCAAGGTTGCTGCGTTCTGTTCTCGTGGTTAGATGGGGACCGGACACACAGAGGCTAAGTATGCTGCTCAGGGCCACTCAGCCCGTTAAAATAACAACCGGTATCATCTGCTTTTAAACCTCTTCATTTTTGTCTGCTGGAACTGGGGCCTGTGCATGCCAGGCAGGCGCCCTCCCCACCCCTGAGCAGCATCCACGCACCAAAGGCAAGGGTACCCGTGTTCCAGCGCCAGCACCATGCAGTGCTTTCACAAGCTCATGGGCAGGTGCTGTGCTCGAGACCTTTGCTTATGACCTTGTTTCCCCAATTTGGGAAATGAGACCAGAGAGGTCAGTACTTGCCCCTGATTACATGGCTGGTGAGCTCCCCCTGGGGTCCAGGACTGCAGAAGGGAAGGTGCAGGTGGCTTTGCAGTGACCCTGGTCTACAGGTGTCACGACAGCCTCACATGATCAAGGCTTGCAGGGTCCTGAGAGATGCCTTCGTTTATTCATTCATTCCTTGAGGCAGTCTGGGGAGCCCTCGGGACCAGGCAGAGCAGCTGCGAGCAAACCCAAGTGAGTCTCCATCCTCATCTCCTGGGGTGGGCTCAGGACACACTAAGGGCAAGACCTACATGCTCTAGGTCTGTGTCACATCACTGCAGGTTCAAGCTAAAGCTGCTGAGGCTGATTGCTTGGTAAACCAAGGGGCCAGCTTGGTTCTGAGAGCGATTACAGAAATCAGAGCTGCCCAAGGTGGCCCTGGGGCTGTGGTTTTGTGACCCCTCCTGTGGGATAGTGTCCACCTGTTTCCAGCCCGGAGGGCGGGGCTTTGGCTGAGATCCCACAGCGGTTAGCAGGGAGGTGGGTGGAGAAGACAGGAGCTCGGCCCCTCTCCAGCGCCGGTTTCTCAGACTTCAGCTTCTCCTGGGGCAAGGTGGGCGCACAGGGCGGGAGAGGCCCAGGAGCAGGGCGACAGGGAGCGTCTGGGTCACCGCATCTGGCACCGAGCTGCTGTTCCGGCCTAGGCAGGTGTCCGCCCCACCAGAGGGGAAACTCTGGGTGGAGTCACTCTGACACAGCATCCCAGGCTGCGCTGTGGGGACACCAGGCCTCTGTCCCACCAGGCTGGCTGCTTCTCTAGTCCTAGCTTTCTGCCAAGCCCAGAGTCCTGGTGCCCTCATGGTCTGAATGGCGTAGCTTTTCCTTGGTGTCCCCATCTGTGAAGTGGGTGGACCCGCAGGAGCCAAGTTGAAGCTGGAGATGGATCATACCTGTGGGCCTAAAGCTAGGCCAGCGCTGAAACACAGAGAGCCCAGGAGGCCCCGGCCAGAAGCTGGGCAGTGCAGCAGAGCCTCTGTGACCAGCGGCGCTGTCCCCACACGGCAGCTACCTACAGGTCAGCAGTGTCCTCCCCGGAGAAGCGGCAGCCAGCTCTGGAGGCCCTTGGCTGGGGAGGGGAGGAGAACGAAAGAGCAGGGTCAGCTCGCCGCCCAGCCATGCCCTCGGCAACCCTTGGTCCCTGTCGAATGCTGGGAATGCTGGGAATCGGGCAAGCCCAGCTGCAAGTGGCTTCAGTCGCTAGAGTCAGTGCTGCCCGGCACATAGCATGACCAGAGTGTGACAGCTGTGGACCATGGGCAGTGTCCTGTCAGGGTCCAGGCCAGACCGAGCCAGAGCCTTGAGTGTGGAACAAGACACGAGTACCCAGCCACTCACTCGGGCGTGGGCCAGAGCACAAAGCACCTCAGTCATGATCTAGTCATTTCATTTTACTTGTTTGTTTGTTTCTTGAGACAGGTCTCGCTATGTAGTTCAGGGTGGCTTTGAACTCACTATGTAGCTCAGGCTGGCCTTGACCTCACAGAGCTTCTCCCGCCTCAGCCTCCCAAGTGCTAGGATGCCAGGTGTGCCCCACCATGCCTAGCTTTATTTAACAGTTTTCAGTTAAATAAAACTAAGTTTTGCGTGTATAGTTACTTTTTCTTTGCACTTTAACACATTTCCTGGAAGAGGAAATTATATGTAAGTCTCTCTGCACAGGAAGCCACGCCCTGGCTTGCTATCACAGAAACCCAGATGTGATTTTCACTGGACACTCTGGCCTTCCATCTGCGCGGGGCAGTGACTCTGAGACGTGCTCCCTTGTGATTAGAGCAGGGGTGACTTGGTGTTAGGGAGCCGTTAAAAACCCCAGCCTCTGTGGGTCCTTGCTGTGACCCATGCGGCTCTTGAGGTTCTTGGGGTGAAGGACCAGGAGAGGATGAGAAAATAAAGAAGGGACAAAGCTGGGGTGAGGGGGAGCCCTTGCCCTCCTGATGGGAGGAAGGGACTGCTCCGCCACCTCAAGGCTGCAGCACCTTTATTTACACACTCAGGAGGAGGATGTCAGTTTCAACCCGCTGCCTAGCAACTTGCTTGCCTTGCTGGCCTGGCCCCTGGCTTTTCTGGAGCTGGAGCAGCTGTTTGCAGGGCTTGTTTTGGGCTCTGTGCTTCAGAGCTGGCCTAGCTTTAGGCCCACACATGTGATCCATCTCCAGCTTCAACTTGGCTCCCTACGGGTCCTTTCTTCTCCCCAAAGTTGCCTGATTCTCTGACCCTGGCGGTCTCGGCACCCCTGGGTGGCCAGGCACGGTGCCCCACACAAACCCGCAGCTGCGTGCTTTGGGGTGTTTTCTTGCAAACGCTGACATTTTACACAGGTTGGTGGCTGGACCCTGTGCCCACACTCGGCCCCAGTTTCGAAGTCGTCATAAGCATGCAGCCATGGTGCCAGGCAGCGATGGTCACCCTGGGCCTCAGTGTCCCTCACCTGGACACAGCTGAGGCCCTGCAGCCCTGGCCTCGCGTGCCCCTGGGCCGTCTCCAGCCGGGAGCAGGAAGCACGGGTTTGGGTGGCTCTGAGCCCTGCTGTTTCTCACTGGCTGCTGGGTCTCGCTGAGAAGCTGCCTGCTCTCTTTGGATTCCTCTGCTGAAGGTGGCGGTGCCGACTTGGAAGCCTCCCACAGGGTTCGAGTGGGGCAAATGGTCCTGGCCCTCGGCGCCAGGCAGAAGCTGGTGAATGTGTGTCGAATGCATGTACTCGGGCAAATGCCCCCGTGGCCCTCGGCAGTTGGGACAGTGCGTGGTGACCCACTGTGCAGGCGAGAGCGCTGAGACCACAGGAGCGGGAGGAAGCCCTCCCAGGTCCGACTCCTCCACTGTTCTGCGATGCCACACCGCTTCTGGCCCTGCGGCACGCTGCGCTTGGGTCTGGGTTTTATGGCCCAGGTTTCCTAGTTTCCTTTGCAAGCGGTGGGAAAGGCTTGGTGTCTGCTGACTCCGGAGCTGTAATTGCTACGTTAACTGGAGAAGACTGTGGGCTTTTACTGGGGCACATAAAGAGCACAGGTGACAAGTGTGGAGGGTCTGGGCAAACAAAATGCCCCTTTCACTCTCAGGGCAGCTCAGCCCCGGTGCAGGTCACAGCTGTGGAAGAAACACCGATCCCTGGAGCCACTGAGGTTTAGGACCGGGGCTCGGTCATGAATCGCACACTTGGGGAGTCACAGGGAGCCTGGTCTCCCTCCTTGCCCTCTGGTGCTCTGTGGGCTTCAAGGGCAAAAGGAGGGCAAGGGCGTGCAGCTGTGAAGGACAAGGTCTGGCGCCCAGTTTGTCAGCATAGCCCCGGCTCCGAGCCCTGGGAGGGACCCAGTGTGGAGCAGAAGGAAACAAAAGCCAGCACACACGTGCTCCCTGTGAGCTCTCCATCCGCATCAGTGATGCCTCATTCTCACCGCCAGCCAAGTATGATTTCGCCCTTGGTGCAGATGGGCAGGGGGAGCTCAGCCAGACACTTCCCGGCCCCAGACTGCAGAAGGGGGGAGAACCCGGAGAACTGATGCACCTCGCTCCCTTTTCCCTTTGCCCTCGTGCTAGGGAGGAGCCGGAAAAGGGCGGCAGGCGGCTGGGGCAGGCGGGAGATGTGGTGTCTGCAGCCTGGACAGGCGCCGTGCTGAGCCCAGTGATACTGGCCAGGGTGTGAAGGGGAGACGCAGGGACGCCCCCATGGTTGGGACTGGTTTCCCTGCTGTGAAAATAACCCTGTTTGGGCATCTCAGTTCAAGTGTCACATGCGACTTTGTAGCCACGGAAAGTGGGAAAGGGAAGACAGATTATTCTGGGAGTTTAGTAGGAAAGAGCTAGTCAGGTCCATCCATCCTGCATGCATTATCTACTCAGCTGTCTGGGCAGTGCTGTGCACCACCCCTGGGTCCATCCAGAGTCCGCTCACCCACCATCCACCTACGGATCTGTCAATCACCCACCATCCGCCTTCCATCCCTCACTACCCATCTCTTACCCTTCCACCCGTTTACCCACTCGCCCATCTGCCCATCGTCCATCCATCCACTACCCTCCATCCCTCCATCCCCCCATTCTAGCCACGCGTGCATCCGCCTATCTACCCAGCATCTCTCCATGCCAAACAGGATGAATGGCTGCTTCAGCTACTCAAGTCTGGACGTCTTGGAAACCATCCCAGCCCAGACCACACGGAGGGACCCCGGCTCCCTGCTTTCCTGCCTGTGGTGTCCAGGGATGGCGTCAGTGCTGTCCAAGGGACTTGAGGTCACTGAGTTGCAAA
The DNA here is from genome assembly GCA_004027455.1 of Hydrochoerus hydrochaeris. Taxonomy (NCBI): domain Eukaryota; kingdom Metazoa; phylum Chordata; class Mammalia; order Rodentia; family Hydrochaeridae; genus Hydrochoerus; species Hydrochoerus hydrochaeris. Next base: position 5,201 of record PVLA01019654.1, read on the forward strand.
TTAGAGGTTTGAGGAGCTAGGCATAGTGATGCTGCATCCTAGCACTCAGGAGGCTGAGACAGGAGGATCACCACAAATTTCAGTCCAGCCTGAGCTACACGGTGAGATCAAGGCCAGTCTGGACTACCTAACGAGACCCTGTCCCAAAACAAACAAACAAACAAACAAACAAACAAAAATGAAATTCAAGGTGTCCAGAAACATGACTGCCAAAGGCTGAAGGTCACAGCAGGAAGATCACGGTCCTTTCCTTACTGTATAGCACTTAACAGTTCCAGGCTGTCCAAGACGCAGGGCAGGGTGCAGTGGTGCACACCTATCATTCTCACTACCCAGGAGGCCAAGACGGAGGATCCCAAGTTCAAGGTTGGCCCCGGGGAAGCTTCTTGAGGCCCTATCTCAGATTAAAATTCAACGAAGAGCTAGGGGTGCAGCCCAGAGCTCCAGCACGTGCCTGGCATGCTCCAGACCCTGGATTCCGCAGCAGCACCATGAAGAACAACACGAATAAAGCAGGCAGGAAAAGCCCTTCGTGGGCCGTGAAGGGGGCGGCCCCCCTCCCCGCTCTGGGGGTCACAGGGCCGTGAGACCTCTCAAAGCCCTCCCCGGAGCCCCAGCAGAAGCGAGGCCATGGGCTGCTGCAGCGCAGAGGGTCTAGCAGCGCCTGGCTGCTGCACCCCTCTTTCCCTTCTCTCTTTCAAACCTGGCTTCCGGGAGCTGGCCCCTGGCCGCCGTCGCCTGGCTCACAAGCTCTTTAAAAACTTCCCGTTCCACTTGCTGGCTGAGTCTGACTTCTGCAGGGGCCGACCAGCAGAGGCTGCCCCTCCAACAGCGCTGTGGAGTTTCCTTTCTGCACACAGGGACCTCAGCAGGCATCCCCAGGGCTGGGACCCTGAGCCTCAAGCCAGGCAGCCGGAATGGGGTGCTTTGTCCCGCCACACCTGGCTGCTTCTGGCCCCACAGGCTCAATCTGACACGTCCACCAACCCAGCTGCACCCCAGGGGAACCTTTCAACAGACGAGGAAACCAAGGCCCAGAGTGGCCAAGTGACCTGGGTAAGGGCACCCAGGCAGTCACCAGCAGAGCCGGGACAGTTCATGTCCTGACCTGTTTTGTGTGCGCCCCCCACACTGAATCTTTGGTCTTATTAGCTTTGTAGGAACTTTTTCAACACTAAAGAAATGCCTCTTTATTGGTAATGGAGATTGCAAATATCTCCTTCTGTTTGTTGCCTGACTTTTGCCTTTAATTTTTTCCCTGTGCAGTTTTCAGATTTATTTACATGTGAGAGTTTTGTGTCCTTTGAGCTCTGTGTCACACCTAGAGAGAGGACTTCCCCATCCAGAGATCATAATCAAGCATGTTGTGTTTGCTTTGAACATCTATCTGTAGCTTCTTTGACATGTAAATAATAGACCCACTGGGAAGTGATGGCTGTACTGGTGATGTTTTCCTGGTGGCTACCAAGTTCTTCAGTGGCATCGATTAAATAGGGTGTCTTTCCTGGCTGGTGATTCAAAATGACACTCTTGTTACATCTTCAGATGATTTGTGAACCAGGGTTACAGGCAGTGAAAAAAGCAAAATAAAGCAGTTCTAGGAAGCAGCCTACAAACGATGATACAGGGAAAAAACGGGCTCCTAGCATGCAGTGGGAGCTCTGATGTTACCCATGGTGCGTATGAGTGGCTTTTTATAGCCATTCACACTTGTGCAAGAACACACATGCACATACCCAGCAGGCGTTTGCATAACAGATCAGAGACAGAAAGGAAGGCACCGGCTGGGTTGGCCTCGACTTCCTCCTGGGTCAAGAAGTAACTGTGAATATTTAGCATCTGGTGGCCCTGACAGTCCTAGAAAAATCTAAGAAGCACATTTATCCCAGACCAACATGGTGACAAGGTCTGCTCTGGGGCCTCCACACCTGCACTGCCAGCAACAACTGAAATTTGAGGTCCTCTGAGCAGGGGACGGGGGGCTCTTGTGCCAAGCCTGGGACAGACATCAGGAGATGTGAAAGGCAGCCAGGCCCAGGGTGCATGCAGCCAGGCTAGGGATTTGGAAAGGAGGCATCCCGGGCTGTGTGGCTGTGTCCTGTTCCACCATCCACGCTGCTGTCTTCAGCTCAGGAGTGCAGCAGAGACAGCTGCACAGGGCAGAAGCCACCAAGGGGACCGGGGCGGGGGCAGCGCAGAGGGAGGTGGGCCGGGACACACAGCTTTCCCCTGCGTTTGCATGCACATGCGTGTCCATGTTGCACGCACCAGTGTGCAGCTGCCCCTGCTGGCCTCATCCGGAAGCCCCCTTGAGAGGCAATCCCGTGGCCCCTGTTGTTTGAGAGCCAGGCTCTCTGGCCCCAGGAGGACGAGGAGGCAGCGTGTTGCAGCCTCTGAGAATCTGTGGCTTCTGAGCTGCAGCCCTGGCTGGCCCTGCCACCCAGACGCTTTTCTGTGCTCATCCAGCGATACCCCCGGCCCAGGTGCTCTGCTTCCTCTGACCAGGGCCTGAGGCGCCCCCTGCTGAGGGACAGGAGAACCCACTCCTCAGGGCTGGGGGACCCCAGATCTGCCGCCCAGGGCTCCTGAGCAGAGAAGACGCCGCCTGGGGAATGTGGATGCTCTCTGTGCTTGCTGTGTAGGTGCGGAGCTGGGCTCCTGGGCAGCCTGGAAGGAAGTCTCAAATGCTGCCGGAAGTGTGGGCTCTCCGGGAAGGGCAGGCCGGGAGGAGGCGCCCCCTCCGTGCCTCCCTCCTCCTCCCTGGCTGACCCGGGACTCTCAGGGAGGCCCGCTAACTTAGGGCCGGTGCAGAGGGGAGGGTGTCCTTTGAAGAGCGTTTTATCCGCCGCCAGCTCCCGCTCCTATGTGGTCTTTTCCAGAAATCCCGGTCCAGGAGCCCTTTGTCTCCTGCACCCCTCCCTCGCTCTTGCAGCCCCGCGGGTGTCGGGGTCGCTGCTCTGGCGCCCCCTAGTGGCCGCGTGCGGGAGCGCGCCTCCTCGCGCCTGCGCCCTGGTTCCTCGGAGCCTGCAGGTCGCGGCCACCGAGCCGCTGCCGCCTCCTCGCGGCCGCCAAGCGCCCTCCTGCCTAGCGGGCTCCTGCGCAAGGCTTCTCTGTTGTGCTGCCCTTCGCTTGGAGTCTCAGCTTTCCTAGTTATACAGTGAAAAAAATAAAACCAGGGATTATGGAATCTCCGCGCAGAAGCACCAGGAAGCGGCCTCGAGGTGCCGGCGCGGTGACCCGGCCCAGTTCCCCGGGGAAATAGTGCAGCTCGCTGCCAGCGTCCATTTGGTTTTCAGCGCTTCCACACCCTGCATGGAAATGCCACTGCTAAAGATGCAAGGAAGTCTTTTGTTTTCCAAGACTATCCGTATACTAGAGCCATGCGAAAATAGTAATAAAAGCCAGCTATTTGGTGGCAGATCTTAGGGGGCTCGAATTGGAATTGGCGCAGCAGCCAGGAGCGAGGATTCCGGGGCAAAGGGGAAGCAGGCCTCACCGAACCCCGATCGCCAAGCTTCCATCGGGTGTGAGGAAGCCTATGTTAATTTGTTAGTGTATCTTATTAATGTGATTGGATAGGGTTATTGATTATAAAACGTGTGGACACTTGGAGAAGTACTCAGCACCTACTGTGGCTGTTACTAAGGTACATTCATCATAGAAACCCGCCAATGGGCCGGAATTTCTTAGCACATTGATTCCAAGTGGCAGCAAGTTAGAAAATCCCCCTTCCTCCTGACTGCGGGATGGCCAGGTTAGCTGGGGTGCAGCCCTCCAAGAAGACCTCAGCCAGCAAGGAGAAGGCCCAGAGCCACACAGCAGCTGCTGTGTTGAGCAGAAGAAGCAACATGCAAATGATTTTTTTTTTTTGGTACCAGGGATCGAACTCACGACCTTGTGCTTGCCATGCAGGCGCTTGAGCCAGTGAGCTAAATTCCCGGCCCCACAAATGATTGTGTATGAAACTCCAGCACAATTTTGCAGCTTTCCTCTGTGGTGACCGAAGTGAAGACTGTAGTTTTTAAATCAATTAATGTATTTATTCTTGAGACAGGGTCTCACTATGCAGTCCAGGCTGGCCTTGAAGTCACTAGGTAGCTGAGGCCTCTAACTCTTAGTGATCCTCCTGATTCAGCCTCCTGAGAGCTGGGATTCCAGGCATGTGCCACCACACCTGGCCTAGGACAGTGGTTTTCTGTGGCAAGATGGGGACAAGGACATGGTGATCCCTCAGAGTTTGGGCCTCCTCCTTCGAGGCTGTTGCTACAAAACAGAGGGCGCTCACGGAGAACCACAACCTGACGTGCTTTTTGATCCTATTCTTCAATAAAAAACAAAACCACACAGTGGTGAAAGGATCGGAAGGAAGGAACCGGGCCATTGTATTGATAAGGAGAGCTGCTTCACTGGACCGGCATGGGGCGTTCGTACGCTCTCATATTTAGGAAAGGATTAAAGCATCTTGGAAAAGGTTCCTTACCTGAGGTTCTGTGATGGGGAAGCCCAGCTAGCACAGGCTGAGCATCTCTGCCCTGGAAAACCTGACAGGCGCCCAAGGCCCAAGCTTTTGGGGAGGCGTCCTGCTGTCATAAGCCTGGAGGCTTGATGTATGCAAACTTTTTTGCTGGCACACAAGGAAGGTAAAATTACCTTCAGGCTGTGAAGTGTTTGATCTCAGTCCCGTTTCCCAAGGTGTAGCTTCTTGAGGTCTATGCAAACACTGCAGGCTACGATCTGAAAAAATCTGAGATCCAAAATATTTCTGCTCGCAAGTGTTTCGGATAAGAAAGACACAACCTGCTTGCACCTGCGCCGTTGGCCTTCGAGCCAGGCAGGCAGCCTGACTGTCCACTTTGGGGCCTCTGTGCATCTCAGGACAGATACTGGTAGAGCCTGCTGGGCCCTGGAGGGCACCTGGCCCTTTGCCCTGCAGAGTCGAGGTTTGTTATGGGGGATACACTGTGTCAACCTGAGAAGTTTAGAAGTTTAACTGAGAGACTCAGCAGGCAGCCAGGATCATCACTTTGTAAATACCCTCATCCTGTGCAAGAGGAGGGCACAGAGATTTCTGTGAGTGCCACAACCACCCTCGAGGGAGGGCGTGGCCTGTCTACAGTATAAGGCAGAAGAGGCTTGTTCCCTGCTTTCGTGCTGGCTGCTCCCTTGAGGTGTTGCCATGTCACCCTGCCTTGCAGCCAGCTGTTTATGGACTGAAATCTCCACAAACTGTGAGCTAAATAAACCTTTCCTTCCTTCATTTTGGGTGTCATGTGTTTTGTCCCAGCAAGGAGAGAAAAGTAACCGAAACAAGGCTCATAACATGTCATGGAGTTCTTGGGGGCTGGAGGGAGCTGTCCACACACCCCCAGCGGAGGAAACTGCAAATCAACCCCAGCCTCCGTTTCCCATCATGCCTTGGCTGGGTATCCCCCACCTCCATGAACCAAGCATTCTCAGCGCTGAGGGAGGCCTCAGGGCTGACCCCAACAGCAGGGTGGAGTGGCTGAGCTCTTCCTGGGTCAAGGGCAGGAGTGGCACAGAACACCAGCCCTGCGGTCACACACAGCTGGCGGGGGCCATGGCTCTCCCACAGCCACAAGGCCCTGTGAAGCCCATGGTCAGTGCGGAGTGCCAGCCAGCAGCTGTGCAATGGCGAGGACCAGGCCATCTCCCAGGGGCTGTGAGGACAGAGTGAGCGCAGTGCTCCGATCTGCTGAGCCACAGGGATCTCAGCTCCTCTCTGTCTCTGCTGGCTGCCTGCTCCTGGCAGGTGCTCAGTTAACTCTTGCTGAACATGCCCAGGAGAGCAAACTATGGCGCTGGAGCCTCCTCTCCCCTGCGGGGCCCAGGAAAGGGTCCCCAAGGAGGGTGCAGCCCCCTAGCCTGGAAAGTGCCCACCATGTCCCTTGGGTCCCTGTGTGAACCCAAGGAAGGAAACAGAGCAGCAGGAAAGACTGGAGCTCAGCCCCTTTTTCACACTCAAGGAGGCAGAGGCTTGAGAGCCTCAGTGATACCAGGACCTGGTCTTGCCCAGGGACCTCAAGGAGTGGCCCCCAATGCACTACCACACCCCGGAGGTGCTGCTGGCCCTGTCCAGGTGACAGGCTAGGTGACTCGTCGAAGTTACACGGCCCAGGTTCAGACCAGGTAACTCCAGAGCCAGCGCTGCCGCCTGTCCTCCTTGCTTGGTAGGAGCTGGCTTCGGTGGCTGCAGACCTTGCTCCCCAGGCACCGGGGTGGCCCCAGGGCCTCTCCAGGCCTGGTACCACCCTTCCCCGAGGGCTGCAGACATTGTGGGGACCTTGTAGGCTGTCGGTGGGCTCAGGGCACTGGACCTGCTGTGCAGGAAGTGGCCTTGGCCAGGAGCCACCTGGCTGCAGTGGGAAGTGCTTAAGCAGCACTGAGTACAAGCTCTGCTCTGCTCTCTTGTCACCTGGGAGCATTTCCTGTGTGCCAGACCCTTGGACCCAGCCAGAGGACTCTGGTGTTGAGGGCTTTGTGTGTTAGGGACCCTGCGTGTTGGGGACCCTGCGTGTTGGGGGCCCTGCGTGTTGGGGACCCTGCGTGTTGGGGACCCTGCGTGTTGGGGGCCCTGCGTGTTGGGGACCCTGCGTGTTGGGGGCCCTGCGTGTTGGGG
>PVLA01019655.1:0-11836 GCA_004027455.1 Hydrochoerus hydrochaeris
TCCTGTGAGACAACTGCCCTGAGACACTGGACAGGCAGCCAAAGACGGGCAACTAGGACACATATGTTACACCACCGGCCGCCTAAGACAGGCACAGGACCTATTGCTGTCCTGCAGGCCCATGACGGGTAAGGCCTGGTTGGGTTCATATGAAGAGTCCTTGACCTAAGACAGGCGCTGTCCTACGGGCAGCCAGAGACGGGCAACTAGGACACATATGTTACACCATCGGCTGCCTAAGACAGGCACAGGACCAATTGCTGTCCTGCAGGCCCATGACGGGTAAGGCCTGTTTGGGTTCATATGAAGAGTCCTTGACCTAAGACAGGCGCTGTTCTCACAGGAACTGCCATACTCCCATAAGTGATAAGGGAAACAATGTAGGGAGTGGCATAATAGCCTCACACATCTCTTCCTCCTGCAGGCATCCAGGTGCGTTGGCTTACATTTCCCAAGCTAACTAAGTAACAAGATTGAGATGTTACAAAGGTGAAAAGAGTTAATTAACACCTACTGAGCCTGGGGCGCTTCCTGCTTGGGGTTGAGGTTAATTAAAACCTATTGTTTAGGATTATTCCTGCCTGGCCCTAAGCCTGGGGCGCTTCCTGCTTGGGGCTGGGGGTCGCTGCCAAGGTTAGCAAATATATATTCCAGCTTCTAAAAAATAAAGTGGATTCAGATTCACTCACAGACTGGTGTGCAGTGTCTTCTGTCTCTCACTTGCCGACTCCCTGTCCACCTTTGGGAAACACTAGCCCTGCCGCAGCTGGACTCCGGCACCCACTCATCTGTTGATGGACATGTAGGCTGTTTCCCCAGTTGTAGCTATTATGAATTGTGCTATTATAAACACAAATATGCATATATTACTATAATGAGATGTCTTTAGATTAGAAGTTGGTGTTTTCTCATGAATGAGGTACCCAGGGAAAGCAAAGCATAAGGAGTTAACATCAAAAAATACAGTAGCAGATCAGAGATGACATCTGCATGTTTATTGTTTTACCCTTTTATAGACATTTTTCACATATTCATTTTCTCGTTTGCTTCACCATGAAGAGTATGTATGCTTGTCTATGGTAAGTCATGGTTACATAAGTATATCCTGCTGTGCAACTGCACAAAAGAGTGGGGTCACATCCTCAGATGTCCTCAGAAACCTCAAGCTTAAAAATAGTATTGAGTGCTTTGCCACATCCCACCCCCTCAGAGTCGGGGTCATATTGTTTCTGGTGAGTTATCTATAGGGTAAACAACTGTGCACAAAGAACACAACAATTAAGGGAACAATAGAACACTACCAACCCCATTCCCACCACAGCACAGCTTATGACTACTCAGCAACAGGTGGATCACAAGGGTTCCCACCACTGGGTGCAGGAGTCTGTGGCACGGCCTGGATAGTGGACATCTCCATGTCCAACTCTTGCAAGATTTCGTACGCCTGTGTCTGATGGTCAGAGGTATAAATGCAGTATTTCACATACAAAAGGCCAAAATTACCACTCCGTGCTTCAGTAGCAAATCTAGAGTCATGTGGTTTTACAAAATTACCTCTCTCGTTTGAGAAATCTCATTCATGAACAACACTAAAGTCTGAAGCATAGCATTCAATATCTGAGTCATATGCTGACCAAAGGCTTCAACCTGGAGGACTAGATTTTTGGTGTCTGTCCTTGGTATCCTCAAGGACATCAGATGAAACCACCAGGCTGCTTGCATTGTGTAGTGCCATCTCTCATTCACAACATCCAAATTTTGGACACATCTCTTAGGGTGGATCTATTGGTACCTTAATTTATGGAATTCTTATTTGCAGCTTCCAGTCCAGTAGAGAGGTAAGGCACATCCATGGCACCACAGACCCATCAGGCTTCCATGATGGGCCAGTTGTTGGCCCTATACACTTATGACCACCCACCAAGTATTTGTGTCATTTACCAGCAACATCTGATTACACAGGTAAGGTTGGTATCTACTATCCAGTTTGATTTGCCACTGATATATTCATCTGTTGAATACAAAGCAGTGCTACAATTAGCAGCATGAAACTTACATTCCCATCGTTTGCCCACAGTCATTTGTCTCAGTTCCTGAGAGGTGGTGGTGCTCTTTTGGATCAGCACCTCGAAGACCTGGTGTCCTTGATCCCAGGTAAAGTCAGTCTTCTTTTGCTGCTGCATTCAATTGAAGAGGGATATTGGTGCAGTTCTCCATAGGAATCCCTCAGTTGCTTCAGTCAGAAGTTCAGTGCATACCAAGAAATGTGATTGTTGGTGCACATAGGCAAACATGTGTGCCCATAAGATGAAGATGTTAAGATGGTTCATCCTGGTGGGAAGGACAGGGCAGAAAAAGAAATCATGATAGGGAGATCTAGACCTTTGGGGAGAATACAGGCCACTTATTCATCCTGTAAGCAGATCGTGGCTGGAATAATCTTACCTCCTGGCTTAGAATACAAAGCCTAGTGCAAGGCATGGTGGCACATGCCTGTAATTGCAGCACTCAGGAGGTTAAGGCAGGAGGGTCGTTGTAAGTTCAAGTACAGACTGGGCTACAAAGTGAGTTCAAGGTCAGCCTGAACTATACAGTGAAACCCTGTCTCAAAAAGACAAAGAAAGAAGAAAAAAATACTAACTCTGGGTTCCTGTTGCTACCAGGGGTAAAGGAGTCAGGGCTAAATTCACCACTCCCTGGAAAATGGGCCAGGCACCACACCATCACTCTCTTTCAGGATGGTGACTTCATCATCAGGTGAACCATTCTCCCAGGTCTTCAAAGGTCAAGTTTAAGTCAAGGGCTGTATTTCTATCACATTTCTAAGTCCTTTACCTCAGGATACCAACAAAAACACCCAGTTGCCTACCAGGGGAACTGTAGGCCAATCCCAAGTCTACTGAGAGCATCCTCCTGGTCACATAGGCTGCAATACAGACAGGATTAAGGTCACTTTCATTATCTTAAGATGCTGTCCTGTAGGATAAATATGCAGACAGGCCAAAAAGTTTCACTCTCAAGAGGTGTACTAATGGGCTGTCACCCATATGTCAGGGCTGCTCATTGAACAGTTGTACTTCCTGGGATAAAATCCAAACTCACCTGGTGAACTTTGGAACCAAACAGGCCAGTTTGGGAATCAGGAGCCCATTGTATCTCTCAATCAAACAAGCAGCCTGCAGCCAGTAGAGCACATGGAAGTGACATCATTGTCTCTAGCCTACTGTCAAACTTGGGGGATATAAGCTGGGTTCCTCTGTCAGATATTATGCCTAGCAAAATCCCATATGCAGCAGTCAAACATTATAAAGCCATAATGTTATAAGTTTGGTCAGCAGTATACTCTGAGGAAGAAAAACCTACACCTGGTGGCTGTATACAGAGCAGTCAAAATATATTAATGTCACTGTTAGAGAGAATGGGGAACAATATAATACATCTACCATTGCTGTAGTGGGTCGGGTGCTCATGGTATCATGCCAAGCATTGTAGATATCCTATTCCTCCAAAGGGTCAAGTGAGCACACTGAGAATATGTGTCTACCAAAGACTTTGATTTACAAAGAGTCAAACCTAGGTGCCATCACTGTGCTATAGCTTGCAAGGTGCACAGTCCTGTATGTCCCAGTTTTTTGTAGAGTCAAGGCATAGCTGAAGAAAATATCCCTCAGAGAGTGGCTATCCTTCAAAGTATTTGTTAAGTCATTTCCCAGTGAGAGAAGGGGCTTATATTCTTACTACCAGGATAGTTTCCTGACACTTCTGCCATATGTCACACCATTGATTGGCACTTCACAAGGGTCAGTGCCTTATCTGCCAATCTGCCCAGCCAGCATCCAAAGTATTACTGACTAAGGATGGCCCAATTGTTCATACACACATGTAAGGGACCTTCTTCATGCATCAAAAAAATCAATACTGTGTAAAATGCTGCCAATTGGATTTACATGCCTGTCTCAGTTGCAAACCAGAGTACATCCATATTGGGCTGAACAATGACTTCTGCCCATTTGGAGGCTGTGCCATTGCTAGACCCATCAGTATACAAGCATCATCCAGAGGTTCCTGTTTTGCTCCAGCACAGAGACTAGGGATCATGTCCTGTAGACCGTCATCCTCCCAGATTTTTTCTTAGGCTGTGCACATTATTGGTCCAAAAACTGTTGCTGGTTTGTTGCCAATGGATTGGCAAAAATGGAGACTTGCTGTTGGAGGTACGTCTCTTGACACATGAGATAGGAGCCTGTGCCACCCCACTTATGGGACAGAATATCCAGTTTGATACCCAGATCTCTATTGATTATTTTGTCAGTGTTTCTGTTGTCATCCCATGACAGCTTCACAGGCCTTGAAAGTGGGATTTAATATTGTGTGCTGTTTCTCAATCAGAGAATACCAGTTCTTAGCTCCCTTCCACAACTGTGATCAAGATCCAACAGGGTGCTTCCACCTCCCTTGTTTTTGCTATAGGCTGCAACTGAACACATCATCATCTATAATCATGCTAGTGCTAAATGACAAGAGTATGGTTAATGACATAGAGTGCTCATATCTGTGTAAATGCCCTTTTGAATTCCTAAAAAGCAGCTTTTGCTACTTCTGTCTAGACACATAGCACCCTTCAAGATCATTCAGTACAAAGGGTACAGCAGTGTAGCCCAGTGTGACATGACAATGTGTAATTTATCAACTAGTGATTTACTGTTTATTTTTTTTGTTTTGCTTTTTTTCTCTTTAAATAAAAAATTTAAAGAGAAGAAAAGCAAAAAATGTAGAAATATTACAGAATCTCAAAAACAAAATAAACAATGTAATAAATTACATATTGTCCTCTTAGAAATAGTTGTTCAAGTTACAAAATTAGAGCACACAAAGTGGACATTCAAACAGTGAGACTGCAAACAGATCTGTCCAATGATCCAACAAGAAATTAGAAGTATGGTTATGAATCCTACACACTTAAATATACATGCAGTTATATCCTTTAGAGAACTTTCTATTTCCTCTCTTTTTTACAATAGCAGTTACACATTTTGGGTTTTATTACTCCTACAGTTCTTATTACTTTTTACACTAGAGACACAATGTGATATTTATAAATATGATTCTTATTTATTTCACCAATGAGGATAGTCTCAACTTTGTCTCCATTTACCTATGAAGGCCTCAAGATCATCCTTTTTATAGCTGAGTAATATTCCATTGTATAAAAATACCATATCTTTTTCATCCACTCTGCAGTTGATGAGCATTTTGGTTATTTCCAAGATCTAGCTATTACAAATTGTGCTTCTATGAACATGGGTGCACATATATCACTTTGACATGATTTTTTTCAGTTTTTCTGGGAAAATGCCCAGGAGGGGAATAGCTGGATTGAATAGAACTTCCAATCCTAGTCTTCTGAGAAATATCCATAGTGATTTTCATAGTGGCTGCACCAGTCTGCACTCCCACCAATGGTGGGGCAGTGTTCCTTTTTCTCCACAGCCTTGCCAACATTTGTTATCAGTTGATTTCTTGATGGCAGCTCTTCTTTCAGGGAATGAGATGAAATCTCAATGCTGTTTTAATTTGCATTTCTCCAATGACACCAGGCATTTTTATCTTGGGAATGCACACAGCTCTAAGTCTCCATCCCGTGATCTCCATGAAAGACCTCAAGTGATATAGTCCGGTATGAGCTCGTGTTCTCTAAAATCGAAGAATGGATTTTAGGAAAAATGGAGGTTAAAGAGCAGAATATATTTATTGAGAGGAAAGAAAACTTCCATCTGAGAGAGACAGAAGGGGTCCCGAGAGGGTTGCCTCTTATTGAATTTTTAGAGCTATTATTGTGGCTTCTTGGCCTTATTGAAACATAATCGTGACAAGTTATAGGTATAGTTGGGCACTGTCAGCAGGGGCCAGTATATAGGGCCTGGAACCCCTTTATATATTTACCCTGAATTATTATTAATAGTTTATATGGTTTGGTTATATTTTCTAGCTGGGTGTTTAAGGCCAAGTTTAAATGATACCCATTTAATTAGAATTACCTTATGGCCTATGTCAAGGTCAGTTAAGGCTTCACAGGAGTTACTTTTGGAAGTGTATACAGAGCCTCTTAGCTCCTCTGCAAGTGCCATCTGCCAGGATGAGTTATGGTCTGTGCAAGATCACATGACTCTCCTTGAAAGAATAGAAACATGTTTCTCTTTAATGACCCTCCCTCTAGCATGACATCTTTTTTTTTTTTTTGGTACTGACAACTTTGCTTTTGCCAGGCATGTGCTTACACTGCTGAGTTAAATCCCCAGCCCCCCTAGGGTGATGTATACTGGTTAACTTTTGTCCTCTGGGATCTAACAGTCTACTGGTGATTGCATGGCTCACCCAAAGCTGTAGAATCATGTAGAAAGGTCCCCTCATGCCCTGTATCCTTGCTGACCTTGGAGGACCAGAACCAAAATGGTGGTTTTTAGTCATTTGAATAATTAGCCTTGCGCTCAGAGTCTGTTGAATACTAGGAAGTCAGTTGCAGCAGTATTGAAGTGAGAGCAACTATGATTGTCTTAGAAGTCAAAATTTTATCAAATAGTTGTGGATAGTAAGCATAATGTTTGTATAGGGAGAGTTTGAAATCATAAGCAAGATACATTTTAGCACAACAATTATGTTGATACTATTAGTTATGAACCGTGGGCTTTTTTAAAAAGTACTATATATCTAAACTTTAATTTTTGTATAGCATGTACCTTATCACAAAAAAGAGCCATAGATAATTAGATGGGATATTTGTTTACTATCATGTCTTAAAAAACCAGATTTGAAGCTTTGTCCTTTTGTAACAAGGCTGAATCTATACAGCTAGTCCCACGGAAGTCAGGACCATCTCTCAATCCAAAGAAAGCCTATGCACAGGCCACTTTAGGGAAGCTACTCAAGACATATCAGAAGAGGAGGTCTATCTTACTAGCTAAGAGAGACAAGTCCAAATGTTATCTCCATTCTTCATGGAGACTTAAGAGAAGAGTCTTAACAGTGTCAGGTCACTCTGGTCAATCACTGAGAGAATTTTACCTCACTGCACTGAGGAGTGCAGGTTGGGACAGTAGACAAGTGGATGGAGATTTTTCTGCAGGGTACCCTGCTGGGCCATTGGGATCCAGTTTCCACTGAGGAACCTTTGGGTGTTCACCAAGTTGTCCTAGCCATGGCTCCTCAGTTGTTCCCTCAGCTTTCACTGCTTCCTCACAACCAAAGATCTACCTTCTGAAAGAAATCCAACAGTACTAAAGATCAGATCTGCTTGGGTTGTTAGCGAAGGTTATATAATCAGCTTCCTGCCCTGTGCCATGTTCTCTGTCCTTATTTGGGGGCAAAGAAGACTGACACCAACAAAACTGTAAGCAGTGGGGAGTGACTGAGTGCTTGTTTATTAGTTAGGAAGAATTAGAAGAAAGCTCCCACCCCAGTGTCAGGAAGGGGGTTTCCTCAAGGTATAAAAACTGTTAGTGCTTAAGTGCAGGGTCTTTTATACAGTTTTGCAGTACAGGTAAATGTGACAGGTTGCAGGGATGATGCTGGTGGTTGTCAGCCCTGAAAGCAGGCTGTCTTGTCTGTATTTCAACCTTCTAAGCTCCTTGCAGTTTGTTTAGGTACCTTTCCTCTGTCCTTTGTATTCCATTAGGCCCTCCCAGTTTAGGTAAGTTAATTATTTGAGTCCTTGGTTTATCAACTCACATAAGCCCTGACTTTTAGGGCTTACTTCAGGTTGCCTATTCATGATCTGTGCCCTGACTTCCTTTTACCTCCTGCCTCAGACATACCGCTAGTAATTGGTAGTCAAAACAGACCAGATGCATGTACTTTCTTCTCCACAATTAAACCAAAAGATTTTACCATGTAGAGATTATTTCTGGGGCAAAAAAATGGAAAATAACTTATGTTTATTATTGCCTAATTGCATAATTAGTGATATAACCGAATACATAATTTCTTAGGACTCATCTTTGGTTATTCTGTTTGCTTAGCTTTAGTTTTTTACTTGTTGAATAATCTGTTTTTAAGCACTTGTGATCACTTGATAACATAGCCCTAAATCATTGCTACCAATATCTGTACTGCTCACTAGCAACAATGATTGCAATATAATTTTTTTTTTATTTAAAGAGAAACAAAAACATGTAAAGGGTAGAGATAATACAGAATTCCAAAAAAAAAGATAAACAAGAAGAAATCACTAGATAATAAATTACATATTGTCCTCTTAGAAATAGTTGTTCAAGTTACAAAATTAAAGCATACAAAGTAGATAGTGAAACAGTGAGAGTGTAAACAGCTACACATGCATGAATCTCTACATGTATTTCTATCCTTTTTGTAGTAGAGGGAAAAACAAAACTTAGCAAGACAAAACAAAACAAATTCCTATAAAAACATGAAACTAAAAAGTCATATAACACCATAGTACAAGGTGATCTATAATGATTACTGTGTTGTTTCTTATTATCTTCAATAGAATGTCTGTATCATCAGGCATAATTGAATAGAGCAGTATAATTGAGTAAAGCAGTAATAACAATATTAATAAAAATAAAACATTGTAGACAGTATAAAACTTCCAAGGCAGGTAATAATCAAACCATAGTGGATATTCTAGTGGATCTTGTCATCTTAAGTGCAGTTGCTATACTCTCAGACTTGATACTATCAATCATAACAGCTTTGAATAAAATCTATCAATATAAAACAGCAATCCAACAAACCAGATTTGATTACAATCAGTCATGGTAAAACAGTAGTTTTTACAGAGCTTTAGATTAAGTTAATAGGAAATTAAGGATGATTACCGTACTATATCCTGTTATTTTCGGGATTGCTGTCTGTGCCCTCAAATCTAGTACAGGTAGAATGACTGGAACAGAATATAATACATCTAAGCAGAGTAGTGTGAGTAGTGTGGGTTTGAAATCCTGGTGCACTATTAACAATATAGCATATCAAGGCCCTCTATGTTAGTGATTCTAGTTATCCTTCTGTGCCTCATTTTTGCTATGCTATTTTTCTGCCTTTGTTTGTCTAGTTTTCTCTTTCATTCTACTGCCTGCCCCACTCATTGAGGCCTTTCTGCCACTGTTCCTAAAATCCTGGGTTTTTTTTTTCTCTCTCTAGAATGTCCTTCAGTATTCTCTGTAGGGTTGGTTGGTGGTCACAAACTCCCCCAGTTCCTCTTTGCCATGGAAGCATCTTGTTTCTCCATTAATTTCTAGTGACAGTTTTGCAGGGTACATCAATCTGGGCTGGAGGTTATTTGCTTTTAGGGCTTGGAATACTTCACTCCAAGCTCTTCTTGATCTGATGGTCTGTGTTGAGAAGACAGCTGTGATTCTGATGGGCTTACCTTTATGGGTAATCTGTTTCATTTCCCTGATGGCTTTTAATATTCTGTTTTATATTGAATTTCTGGTATCTTGATTATTATATGTGTGGGTGTATATCTGTTTTGGTTGTAGGTGGCTGGAATTCTGTATGCCTCACATAACCAAATATCATTTTCTTTTCCCATGCTTGGAAAGTTTTCCTTAATTATTTCCGTGAATAGCCTTTGTAATTCACCTGTGTGTATTCCTGCTTCTTCATTCATGTTTCTTATTCCTAAATTGTAGATTCTCTTGTCATCTTCTAGCCTTTGTATTGTTACTGCCTTTTCCTTGTTGTTTTTAAGAGATCTTTCCTTTCATGATCACACATTGCAAACTTGTCTTCAAGTTTTGATAGTCTATCCTTAGTTTCTCTTAAGGTGTTTTGCCAGCTTTCAATGGAGTTTTTAATTTCCTGGTAGTCTCTTTGAATCTGCTTCATGTATTCTATATTTTCTTTATCAAATGTTTTTCACCTTTTTTTGTGTTCCTCCCTTGTTCCATCTGTATCATCCTGAGATATGCTTCCTGAGAGCATTTCTTTTATTACTCTACTCATATGTTGCTTTACCTGATTTAATATTTCAGTTTTGAGCTTGTCTACAAGGTCCCGAAGATATCTCTTAATGTCCATTGGTGTTGCGTGTTTGCTGCCCTCAGTCTCCCTTGTTTTTCCTTCTCCTGGATCAGTGCTCTCAGGGCTCTGGGCTGGGGGTCTCCTCCTGCCTCTCTCTCCTGTCATGGTCCTGGCTTCCTCCACACAGGTTACAGTGCAGGTCCCAGCCCCCTCCCCTGTTGGCCACGTTTCCTCTGAAGCACACTGGCAAGGGAACTCCGCCCTCTCCTGACTGCTCTTGTCACTGAGGTGTAAGCAGTGGCTGTGTTTGCCTGCCCCTCCCCACTGGGCCAACCAAACTTCAGGTACCTTCACCCGGTTAATGCGTGCTAGGTGCAGGGAATCTATTTGGGATGGCTCCCTGGGTCCTGGCCAGAGGCCCAGCCCAGTCCAAGCAAATCCCATGAATCTGCTCTTGGGAGGGAACAACCAACTGAAGTCACTGTCACTCCCAGTTCAGGCTCCTCCTGCCTGATTCCAACGTGTTGCCCATTTGGTTGTGTCCTTCCCGTGGGGAGCGGGTCTCACTCCCAGCACTGACCGTGGATTAATGAATGTCCCTTCACTGGTTCCACTCTCCATTGGGCTCACCAACCCCTGACTTCAGCGCTGCTATGCTTCCTGTGAGTGGCAGCAGGAACGAGTTAGGGTGGCTCTGCCGGCCAGTGTGGATTCAGGCCTTTGCGAACTTGGCGGGTTGCCATGAAAATATTGTGTCCCATAATTTTTAGCTGTTTCAGTTGTAGTCCAGAAGCATTTGATGAGTTTTTTTACATTTTAATTTTTTCCTATGTCAAGAGGATCCATCTCCCTCTGTCTGGGTCTCTCCAGGATGTTTTATTCTGGCAAATGACACTTCTATATTGTTTCTCCCTGGAGGCTTTGTATTTTGTTGCTCACTGATCGGCCATCTTGTCTTCTCTCTTGATTGTAATATTATTTTTCCCTGTTGCAAATAAAGGACCACATATCTGCTTATTCTATATTTAGTTTGGAAAATAAAAAAATCTAGTACAGTGCAATTTGTTTTCTTTACATACCTTGCAGCCTAAAGTAAGATCAGCACACCCTTCATTTTAAAATCAGCTTAATGAGGACATCATGAAGTACACACTGTGAGACATATTGTGACAAATAATGTACCTTGCAGCCAGGCAACATGGCAGTGCATGCATATAATCCAGCACTTAGGAGTCTGAGGCAGGAGGATTGCCACAAATTCAAGTCCAGCTTGGGCTACAAATTGAGTTCAAGGCAAGCCTGAACTACATAGTGAAAGCTTGTCTTACAAAAAGACCCAAAAAATTTATAATAGTGATATTCTTTGCCATTCTGTAACAAGGACATAAGACTTTACTGTTGGAGTAAGTCTTTTGTATCTGACAGTGAAGCTGAACTTTTGTCACTTCTTTAGTGGGAACTAATTATGTAATCTATCCAGATGTCCAGTCACTGACCAGTGAAACTTACTAAAGATGATAATGGCAGTAGTAGCCAACACTTAGTGTGTTTTACGTTCACTATTTCACTCCCCACAGACTTCTACTCTCACCAATATGGAAATGGAAGCTTAAAAACGCGAAGTGCATAGCACACAGTAGGCAGTTGGTATTTTTCAAGTGGTAAATGAGTGGTTTGTTGAATACCACATCCATAGAAATCATCAAAGTCAAAATTTGACCCTAGATCTTTCTGACCTGGAGCATGTGTTCTTGACCTGATATCAGTGCCCCACACATAACCCTGGGAAGGGCCACCAACTCCCCCCAACAGATTCCCTGGGGGCACACACGACTCTGAACTGCTACAGAGATCA
>PVLA01019656.1:0-11661 GCA_004027455.1 Hydrochoerus hydrochaeris
TTTTCTCCTTCATTCTATTGCCTGCCCCACTCATTGAGGCCTTTCTGCCACTGTTCCTAAAATCCTGGTATTTTTTTTCTCTCTCTAGAATGTCCTTCAGTATTCTCTGTAGGGTTGGATTGGTGGTCACAAACTCCCCCAGTTCCTCTTTGTCATGGAAGCATCTTGTTTCTCCATTAATTTCTAACGACAGTTTTGCAGGGTACATCAATCTGGGCTGGAGGTTATTCTCTTTCAGGGCTTGGAATACTTCACTCCAAGCTCTTCTTGATCTGATGGTCTGTGTCGAGAAGTCAGCTGTGATTCTGATGGGCTTACCTTTATAGGTAATCTATTTCTTTTCTCTGATGGCTTTTAATATTCTGTTTTTATATTGAATTTCTGGTATCTTGATTATTATATGTCTGGGTGTAGATCTGTTTTGGTTGTAGGTGGCTGGAGTTCTGTATGCCTCACATAACTGAATGTCATTTTCTTTTCCCATGCTTGGGAAGTTTTCCTTAATTATTTCCTTGAATAGCCTTTGTAATTTTTTTTTTGTGATGCTGGGGATTGAACTCATGACCTCACATTTGCCAAGCAAGCACTACACCACTGAGCTAAACCCCTGGCCCCTAGCCTTTGTAATTTGCTTGTATGTATTCCTGCTTCTTTGTTCACATTTCTTATTCTTAAATTGTAGATTCTCTTGTCATCTTCTAGCCTTTGTATTGCTACTGCCTGTTTCCTTGTTATTTTTAAGAGACTTTTCCTTTCATGATCACACTTTGCAAACTTGTCTTCAAGTTTTGGTAGTCTATCCTTAGTTTGTTTTAAGGCATTTTGCCAGCTTTCAATGGAGTTTTTAATTTCCTGGTAGTCTCTTTGAATCTGCTTCATACATTCTACATTTTCTTTATATTCTTTATCAAATGTTTCTCTGCTTTTTTTGTGTTCCTCCCTTCTTCCATCTGTATCTTCCTGAGATCATTTCTTTTATTACTCTACTCATAATTTGCTTTACTTGATTTAATATTTCAGTTTTGAGCTTGCCTACAAGGTCTCGAAGATATCTCTTAATGTCCATTGAAGCCATGTCTGATGTTGCATGTTTGCTGTCCTCAGTCTCCCTTGTTTTTCCCTCCCCTGGATCAGTGTTCTCAAGGTTCTGGGCTGGGGGCCTCTTCCTGCTTCTCTCTCCTGTCATGGCCCTGGCTTCCTCCACACAGGTTACAGTGCAGGTCCCAGCTCCCTTCCCTGTTGGCCACATTTCCTCCAAAGCATGCTGGCAAGGGACCTCCACCCTCTCCTGCCTGCTCTTGTCACTGAGGTGTAAGCAGTGGCTGTGTATGCCTGCCCCTCCCCACCAGGCCAGCTAAACTTCAGGGGCCTTCACTTGGATAGTGCATACTAGGCACAGGGAATCAATTTGGGAGGGCTCATTGGGTCCCAGCCAGGGGCATGGCCCAGTCCAAGGAAATCCCATGAATCTGCTCTGGGGAGGGAGCAACCAACTGAAGTCACTGTGGCTCCCAGTTCCACCTCCTCTTGTCCAATTCCAACATGTCGCCCATTTGGTTGCTCCCTTCCCGTGGTGGTGGTGGGTCTCATTCCCAGCACTGACTGTGGATTAATGAAGGTCCATTTGTTGGCTCTGCTCTCTGTTGGGCTCACCAACCCCCAACTTCAGTGCTGCTGTAGTTCCTGTGAGTGGCAGCAGGAATGAGTTTGGGCAGCTCTGCCAGCTGGCAGGTATTCAAGCCAGTGCAAATTCAGGCTGGCACAAGCTTGGCAGGTCGCCATGAAAATGTGTCCTGTAATTTTTAGCTGTTTCAGTTGTAGTCCTGATGTATTTGATGAGATTTTTTACATTTTAATTTCTTCCTGTGTCAAGAGGATCCATCTCCCTCTGGGTCTCTCCAGGGTGTTTCATTCTGGCATATGGGTTGTTTCTCCTGGGATGCTTTGTATTTTGTTGCTTAGTGATCAGCCATCTTGAAACTTAATATTTCTTAGAACAAATGCTGTACATATTTAGAGATTTTTTTGCTCATGATGCGGAATATGTAGAGTCAAGGTGAGTGAAAGGAAGTGAAATGAAACAAAAGAAAAAGGAATTTAAAGAGGTACAGGGAATCTGGGAGGGGAGAAGAAGAAGAAGAAGGAAAGCTAATGAAGTAAAAACAGAAGACAGGGGAATGAATTGATGGTAACTTTTTGACAGAGGGAAAATTTGAAGGCAAACAGTTTGGTTCCATTTTCTACCAGGAAAGTCACAGGAAGCACGGGAAGCACCCAGCTTTTGTAATGACTGTGGGCTCTCAAGGGCCCAATTTGTTATAGTTCAGTTTGTCTTATCCATCCAGGCCCAGCAGGGTAAGGAGAGGCTCAGGTTAAGTTGGGCCTGGATAGTCAGGTTTCTTTGCATCTCAAGGATGGAGGGGAATTTATTTTTAAAAAATTTTTTTTATTTAAAGAAAAAAACAGAAAAAAGGTAGAAATATTACAGAATTTCAAAAAAAAAGATAAACAGTAAGAGATCACTGGTTGATAAATTACATGCTGTCCTTTTAGAAACAGTTGTTCAAGTTACAAAGTTAGAACATACAAAGTAGACATTCAAGCAGTGAGACTGCAAACAGATCTGTTCAACAATCCAAGAAGAACTTAGAAGTACGGTTATCAATCCTATACAGTTAAATATTCATGCAGTTATATCTTTTATAGCACTTCCTATTTCCTCTCTTGTTTTACAATAGCAATTATGCATTTTTTAAAATGTTATTTAAAGAGAAAAAAAGCAAAAGAAAAATGGGTAGAAACAATACAGAATTCTAAAAGAAAAAAGAAAAAAAGAGAAAAAACACTAAGAAATCACTAGTTGATAAATTACATATTGTCATCTTGGATGTGGTTGTTCAAGTTACAAATTTAAAAGATACACAGTAGACATTCAAACAGTGAGACTGCAAACAGTTCTGCTCAAAGATCCAACAAAGATTCAGCAATATGGTCATCTATTTTACACTCTCAAACATACATGCAGTTATATCCCTTAGAGCACTTTCTTTTCCTCTCTTTTTTACAATAGCAATTACACATTTTTGGTTTTATTGCTCTTATAGTTCTTATCACTTTTTACACTAGAGACACAATATGATATTTATAAATATGGTTCTTATTTATTTCACTAATGAGGATAGTCTCAAGTTGTCTCCATTTACCTATGAAGGCCTCAAGATCATCATTTTTTATAGCTGAGTAATATTCCATTGCAGAAAAATACCACATCTTTTTCATCCACTCTGCAGTTTATGGGCATCTTGGTTGTTTCTAAGATTTAGCTATCACAAATTGTGCTTCTATGAACATGGGTGCACATATATCACTGTAATATGAACTTTTCAGTTCTTCTGGGAAAATGCCCAGTAGCAGAATAGCTGGACTGAATGGAACTTCCAATCCTAGTCTTCTGAGAATTCTTCATATGGATTTCCATAGTGGTTTCACCAGTCTACATTCCCACCAACAGTGGAGTTCGTTTTTCCCCTCAGCATCGCCAACATTTGTTATCAGTTGATTTCTTGATGGCAGCTATTCTTTCCAGAGTGAGGTGAAATCTCAATGTTGTTTTAATTTGCATTTCTCAAATGACCAGTGATGGTGAACATTTCTTCTCATATTATTTGCCATTTGTATATGTTTCTCTGAGAACTGTGTTTTCATCTCAGATGCCCATTTTTGGAGAGGGTCTTTGAATTTGGGAAGCTTGATGCTTTTCAATTCTTTATATATTCTCGATATAAGTCCTCTTTCTGAGGGCTTGCTGGCTAAAATTGTTTCCCACTCTGTGGGTTTTCTTTTCACTCTGTTGGTGATTTTGTTTGAAGTGCAGAAACTTTTCAATAATATGAGATCCCAGTTGTTGATTCTTTGAAGTGTTTCCTGTGCAGTTTTTGTTTTGTTCATAAATTCTCTGCCTATCCCTATGTCTCCAAGACTTCTGCCTACCTTGTCTTCCAGTAGATTTAGTGTTTCTGTTTTAATATTGAGGTCTTTGATCCATTTAGACTTTAGTTTTGTGCATGGTGATATGCATGGATCTAGTTTCAGTCTTTGACAGGCATTTATTTTTGTGTTCATAGTCCTTACAACTCATAGGCAGAGGGTGTACTCATCTATTAGGCTGGATTTTTTTTTTGTGTGTGGATATCTGGCTTCTGGGTAACAGCAGTAACTTTTGACATATTTTTGGGCTTTTGTCCCCTCTTTGATGTCTTTGAGAAGTGCTTGACTGATTTTAAGCTTCTAGGTGGAGTGACCTTTGGGAAAAGTCATGACAATTCACTTGGTAAGGCTGACAGTCCAATTTTTCCTCAGTCAAAATGTGGGGCATTTCTGTGGCATGCTATATGACCAGGATTGGCATAGCTGTGAAGCTAAAGGTTTGGGGTGATGCCTCTGGACTGAATGTGGGCAGTGGCTATCTGCAACCAGTTCAGTTGGCTGGAAGTAGATGAGTTGGGAGTAGGGAATGAGGTTATAGGTGTGTTGGCAGCAACTGCATCAGCTGATGACAGTGCCAAAGTGGAATTCTCAGAAAGAATGGGTCTGTTATTTCTTTTTCAATTTTCTTTGAGTTTTAGTGAGTGCTTTGGTTTCATTTTTAACTCCAAAAGAGCCCTTTTTTCTGCATGTAGGGGCTGTGGATTTTGATTAATTAATTCCAATCTCTGACTTTCTTCATGTGTGTTGTGTACCCTCAAATGATGGCACAACAAAGGATGGGTGCCCCTCAGAGAGAGACCATTCAGCTGCCCACCTGGCCATGCCCCTCATGAGGACTTAGGTGCAACTTAGTTAAGGAAGATGTGAGGCCTCTGTTATACCATGTGTTGATCACCACAGAACCCACAAGTGAGGGCTTAATTGGCCACTGAAACCAGTGCTTCCCAGTCTTGTTGCACAGATGGAGTAGCCTATTGCTTCACTGTCCATTCCACTCATTCACACATTCATTCAGTAGGTTAAACATTCCAACCCCCTTCTCTTTAGGATGGTCCTGACAGGAGTTGATCAGACTCCCCTTCTGCTCAAGCTCAGCAGGACTGACAGGCTAAACTAGGGTGACCTGGGGCTCTTACCAGAATCAGGCAGGCACCAGACAAACAGACAGACAGACTGTGTCTTCCTTCCTTTGGTTCTGATGCAAGATGCTTGAACAGGGAGCCAGAAATCCTGCTATAGACCTCTGAAGGAACTTGAGAAATCTCAAGGGCAAGCTTTACCATCCTGAAGAGGTCCTTGGTCTGTTTGGGAGGGCCATGACTGGTGACCAAAAATGTCAGCACACTACGTCTTCCCAACCAACACACCAGATGCTATAGTAAGCACAAACACCAAAACAACACCTAGGATTTGGAGGTAGATTTATTTAATGTTGGATGGACACTGACTAGGAATTGATTGTTCCTCAAAAGGTCAGGTCCTGATCTCTGATGGTCTAGGGCTTATATGGTATATGCAAGCAAGAAGCACAAAAGTGAAAGGGCTTTTCAATTGTGGGTCGGTTCTTACAATATGCATCATAGTGACCAGCTATGCATCGTAGTGACCAGATGTTTCTAGGAGGCAGAAGTAAGCAGAACTTCAACAGAAATTATTACCTGGGCAACTAAAAAACTGAAGTATACTGGCTGGGGGTCATTTTCTGTTACTATGAGGCACACTATGTATCAAGATGAAGAAACACTGTGGTTCTTGGGAAATTTAAAACTTACAGTAGCACTTAGTTATGTTTACCTCTAAGAAATTGAAGGCTTTAAACCTTTCAGTAAAAGTGTGTACACTGGGCAGTCAGTGCAAATTGAAGTATGTTGGTGTTTTTCACTCCCACCCCTTTGGTTTCTTTCATGATTAGTTTGGGTTTTTTTGCAGCTTGATTATGAAGCATGTATTATAGGTTTTTTTATATTTATCCTTCTTGGTATTCTTGGAACATCTTTAATTTGTGGTTTCATATCTATCACTAATTTTGGAAAGTTCTTGGCCATTGTTATGTGAAATATTTCTTCTGGTCTGTTCTTTTACTCTTCTTTAGCTGTTATTTAATTAGGTTCTTATACATTTTAAAATTGTCCCACACTTTGTGTATATTATTTTTATGTTTTTAAAATTATTTTTCCTCTTTGGATTTCAGTGTAGGAAGTTCCTGAAGATGTGTCTTCAGAGTTGCTGATTTTCTTGAGCTGTGTTAGTCTCCTGATGAATCCTGTGAATTAGGGGACACCAGAAAACCAAAGCTAACCAAATGTATATATTCTATATGTATATGTGAAAATTTAAGAGGAGATTTATTATATTGTTTGCATAATCAGAGGCTGAATAGTCCCATGATGGCTATATGCAGGTGGAGAGCAAGGGGAACAGGTAGCTACTCAGTTCAAGAAGTTGGAAGTCTTAGAATGTGAGAGAAAGACAGAGAAAATCTGCATGGTGAATGTAGATAGCTCACCTGAGAAAAGTTGCCAGGATAAATAGAGACATGGAGGGAGGGAGATATAGAGGGAGGAAGAGAGGGAGAGAGAGAGAAGGAAAGATAGATGAGAGAGAGAGAGAGAGAGAATGAGAATCAGTCTCAGTGTAAGGCTGAGGGCCTGCAAGCCCCATGGAGAGCCACTGGTGCAAGCCTGTGTTCAAAAGCTTAAGAGACTCATACCCATAGGCAAATTCAGCAGCAAAATTATATTCCCTTAAGAATGTCAAGCCTGGATGTGTTCAAGCTTCCTCCTCTTCCTGTTCCATTCCCTCTGGCTCCCAGCTTATGGAATAGTGTCCACATGCAGAGTGGGCCTTGTTCACTCAGTTTGCTGACCTGCACACCAATCTTCTCTAAGAACCATGGACACACACAAATCTGTGTTTTACCAATTTTCCAAGTATTTTTCAACCCAGTCAAATTGACAACCAAAATTAACCAGCAAAGACATTCTTTATTTCTGCACTATTTTAGTACCTAGCTCTTCCTTTTGATTCCTTGTTGCAGTCCCTGTTGTTCTGTATTACCCATTTGTTTTGAGTGCTATTTATTTTTTCCATTAGAGCTTTTAACACATTATTCATAGTTATTTATATTTATTTTTTGCTCTCTTTTTTTTTGAGGTAAAGTCTTGTTGTGGGATCTAGGCTGGCCTTGAACTTGTGGTAAGTCTGTTTTAGCCCCCTGAGTGCTGGGATTAAGAGTGTGTGCCACTATGTCCAGTTTAGATGTTTTTTCAATAATTCTAGAATATATGTCATATTTGGGTCTCATTCTGATTCTTGTTTTGTAAACTCAGACTGAACTTTTTCTTTGCCTTTCAGTATCCCTTTCTGTTTTTTTTTTTTTTTGAAAGCCAGACATAATGTATTGTGGCACAGGAAATGAGGTAAACAGGTTTTTGGTGTGAAGTTTTATGTTAATATTTGTAGAAATTTGGTGTATTTAATGTTTTCTGTAGTCTTAGGAGCAAGAGGTTTCAAATTCCTCCAGTTTCCTGTTTTTTTCTCCCTACTGTTTTTATATTTCCCCAATCTCCTCCTTCAGGAGGCTTTGCCTGTGACTTTTCAGTTGTACTCCACTGTTATTTCATGGCACTCTGTGGCCTGGTGGTAAGGAGTGAGGGAGTGTTCTTAACTCATGATAAGTTCTCAGCTTTCTGTCCCCTCATCAGGTGACAAGCAAGGAAGAGGGGATGTGAATTGGCTAACACTCTGGTCTACTCTCCTGGGAAGTGAGCTTGTTATGGATTAAAAACTGGTGGTCAACTTAATACAAGCTGAATTAAATCAGCATGGTGAATGTAGATAGCCCACCTGAGAAAAGTTGCCAGGATAAATAGAGACATGGAGAAGAAGAGTGGGGCATTGTGGGTCTTCCTAAGTGTTGTTGCTTGGAGCCATTAGTTATCCTGGAGGAGCTTGTTATGGCTAGTTTTCTCAGTGTGAATTTGGCCATTATCATTGGAGGAGTCTGAGACCTTGTTAGAGAGAATGACTGCCGTTCACTTTGGGGGAGCACTGGAGAGGAAGATGTGTGCTGTTTAATCTCCAGATGAAGCTTGTCACACTGGCTTCCTGGTATGTACTTGATAGTTCTCATCATCAGGACCCCACTGTCACTGAGGCTGGCTGTGGCACTTTTCAGGGCAGCCCTGGTCCTTATTTTGAGTGTAGCCTTTTGGCTCTAGTATAGAACCCTCAACCTACTGGCACAGATCCTTAACCCCACTGGCATAGACTTTCTAGCTTCTGCTGCTGACCTTTGGGCCTTTCCAGTGCAGATCCATAAAACAGATGGGCATGAGTCCTTGTCATGGACTCTACACCTCCAGTTGGACTTGTGGGGGGCACTATCATGGGCCCTAGATCTTCAGCTGCACTCATATAGAACATTGCTATGAGATCTAGGCCCTTGGCTGAATATTCTGAGTCTTTAGTGTTGTGGACAGATTTCCTGCACTTTGTTGTATTTAACTTTGGGTGACCATCATAAAATAATATTATAGATTCTGTGTCCTGTGTGTAATTGTTCTCCTTGAAATCCCTTACTACAGCTGAACCTTTGTTATAGAGAGTGCTCTGGACTATTTAAACATGATTTCCTCCCTCCTGGCCCTGTCAAAGATATCTTTCACAGTTCCTCACACAGAGAATCATGTGAGGGTCCTAGAAGTATGCAAGCCCACAAAAGTGTGAGCCCTAAGACTTCAGATCCACGACACTCTCACTCTTGGGTCGACACTGCCTCCAGGGACTTTGCAGAATCTCCTCTGAGGTGTCCATGCAGCTCATGGCTCAGCACAGCAGCTTCTGCTCTCAGTAGCTGATTTCAGCAGTGATTTCAGATTCACCCACTTTCCAGATGTTAGGCTGCTAGTCTGCCTTGTAAATTCAATTCCCTGATAAAGAATGAGGAAAAAGTCCAAGAAGGGTCTTTGATTTTTCTGTTTGTTTAATTTCTTCATATTGTAAGAGAAAGAGTGATAACTTCCTAGTTCTTTTTATGTTGGAGTAGAAACTGAAAGTCCCTTCAATGCAATTTTTAGTATAAAAAAGGGAAAACAAAAGTGTATAAAATTATTTGGTATTTCCTCACTCTTGTGAAAAATAACTCTACAGCACAGACACATGTATTTTGTGTTTGTGTATTTGTGGATAAAGACTATAAATGCTGAGCTGTTAGCATGCTGTGAGGACTGCTGGAACACTTTGCATGTGCCTTTAAAATAATAAACACTACCTTAGTAAAACTACTAGAAAATAAAGGAATTTGGCATTACAGGAAAAAATATATATCTAACACACATGCACACACATATACACAGACACACATGCAGATGCACATGGAAACAAACAGGTAAATTGTTTCACTGATGTGAGGCAGGCATCACACTGGTGTTGTAGAGGAGGACCCAGAAACTTGTGCTGGTGAAGGAACTTGCCCTCTGTCTTGAGAAGCTGGTGAACCAGAATGTGAGCACACTCCATGGTCCTTTAGAATGCTCTCCAAGGACAGCTGACCAGCAAGGAGGTGGGAAGAGGGGAGAAAAGTGATAAAAACCAGAGGCATCAAGGTAGCTAGGGTGACCAGTTGCCCTGCTAAGGGCCGAGCATATACTGTGCTTTCAGAAAAAGGTCAATGGGCTGGGAGAGTGTGGGGGAGTTTCTGCAGGGCCCTTAGCCCTCGGTTCTGGTTGCATGTGAGTACTCAAGTGTGTCTCTGAGGGGGTACATCCTGTGAGGTAATTTAAAGTTGGGCCAAGATGGCTGATCAATGAGCAACATAATACAAAGCCTCCCAGGAGAAACAACTCATATGCCAGAATAAAACACCCTGAAGAGACCCAGACAGAGGGAGTGGAACTTCTTGACACAGGAAGAAATTAAAACGTAAAAAAGCTCATCAAATACATCAGGACTACAACTGAAACAGCTAAAAATTATGGAACACAGTGTTTTTGGGATGACCCACCAAGTTTGCACCAGCTTGAATCCATGCAGGCAGGCAGAGCTGCCCAAACTCATTCCCGCCACCAATCACAGGAAGCACAGTTGTGCTGAAGTTGGGGGTTGGTGAGCCCAATGGAGAGCTGAGCTGGCAAAAGGACCTTCATTAATCCATGGTCAGTCCTGGGTCTGAGACCCCCTACCCCCGCACAGGAAGGGCATGACCAAATGGGTGACATGTTGCAAGCAGGCAGGAGGACCCTGAACTGGGAGCCACAGTGACTTCAGTTGGTTGCTCCCTCCCCAGAGCAGATTCATGGGATTTCCTTGGACTGGGCTGTGCCCCGGTGGGGACCCAATGAGCCATCCCAAATCAATTCCCTGTGCCTAGCAAGCACTAACTGGGTGAAGGCCCCTGAAGTTTGGTTGGCCTGGTGGGGAGGGGCAGGCATACACAACCGCTGCTTATACCTCAGTGACAAGAGCAGGCAGGAGAGGGCAGAGTTACCTCACCAGTGTGCTTCAGAGGAAACGTGGCCAACAGGGAAGTGGGCTGGGACCTGCACTTTAAACTGTGTGGAGGAAGCCAGGACCATGACAGGAGAGAGAGGCAGGAGGAGGCCACCAACCCAGAACCCTGAGAGCACTGATCCAGGAGAGGGAAAAACAAGAGAGGCTGAGAGCGGCAAACACACAACATCAGACATGGCTTCAATGGACATTAAGAGATATCTTTGGGACCTTGTAGATGAGCTCAAAACTGAAATATTAAATCAGGTAAAGCAAGATATGAGTAGAGTAATAAAAGAAATGCTCTCAGGAAACATCCCTTAGGATGATGCAGATGGAAGAAGGGAGGAATACAAAAAAAGGAGAGAAACTTTTGATAAAGAATATAAAAAAATCTAGAATATATGAAGCTGATTCAAAGAGTCTACCAGGAAATTAAAAACTCTGTTGAAAGCTGGCAAAACTCCTTAAAAGAAACTAAGGATACACTATCAAAACTTGAAGACAAGCTTGCAATGTGTGATCATGAAAGGAAAGATCTCTTAAAAATAACAAGGAAACAGGCAGTAACAATACAAAGGCTAGAAGATGATAAGAGAATCTACAATTTAAGAATAAGAAATGTGAACAAAGAAGCAGGAATGCATACAGGTGAATTACAAAGGCTATTCACAGAAATAATTAAGGAAAACTTCCCAAGCATGGGAAAAGAAAATGACATTCAGTTATGTGAGGCATGCAGAACTCCAGCCACCTACAACCAAAACAGATCTACACCCAGACATATAATAATCAAGATACCAGAAATTCAATATAAAAACAGAATATTAAAAGCCATCAGAGAAAAGAAATAGATTACCTATAAAGGTAAGCCCATCAGAATCACAGCTGACTTCTCGACACAGACCATCAGATCAAGAAGAGCTTGGAGTGAAGTATTCCAAGCCCTGAAAGAGAATAACCTCCAGCCCAGATTGATGTACCCTGCAAAACTGTCGTTAGAAATTAATGGAGAAACAAGATGCTTCCATGACAAAGAGGAACTGGGGGAGTTTGTGACCACCAATCCAACCCTACAGAGAATACTGAAGGACATTCTAGAGAGAGAAAAAAAATACCAGGATTTTAGGAACAGTGGCAGAAAGGCCTCAATGAGTGGGGCAGGCAATAGAATGAAGGAGAAAA
>PVLA01019657.1:0-11832 GCA_004027455.1 Hydrochoerus hydrochaeris
GAGCACTGTTACAAAGGTTGCCAGCTCTTTGGCAATGCAGAGTGGGGTTCCAAGTGAGGTTCAGTTGCTGTGTGCATGGGTAGATTTCTCTGTGCAGGCCTTAATCTTGTGCTATGAAGAGCAGGGTGACTCCCCTGGCATAGGAGCTTAGTTAGAACCCTGTTTCTTTACTTCCATTGTTATCATTTCAGAAGATTCACATGTATGGCTTACACTTTCTTCTATGTCCATATCTCTTAGGCTTGTATGGGGCGAGTTGGATGTTTGAGACTGTGCTTTGTTCTTTCCTTTTTTTCTTTTCCTGTATTTCCCAAGGGCAGAAAATGCCAAGTATCAGTTGTTTTCTGGGGTTAGGATGTCTGTTTATACTGTAGGAAGTTTTCCCGGTTTTGTGGAAGTCATTAGGCAGGACTTATAGGGTCCCAACTGGCATTCAAGTGGTCCCTGAAAGGGAGAAATACACTGGTGGATTTTCAGCATACCCCATGAAGCTCACATCTCTCAGCACACCACAGCACCCCTGATGCTTGAGATTGTTGAGTGGGGCCCTAACAGGTTTAGAGTGGTGTACCAAGACTGAACAGCTAGATGGAGTACTCTGTGTAGGGCTTCAGCTCACACCACTCAGCACAACTAAGCTTCTCTGCTGATTGGGGTTCGTGGGTGGGTCCCTACCAAGTTATGCATGACATATCAAGGCAACCTTTTGACATTGAGTCCAATGTCTTAGAGATATAGTTGGCTGGCCTCTCCCAGAGTTTTACCTTTTGTGAAAAGGTGAGGAATGCCAGGGACCATTCTCAGGAGAAAACATCCATTACATCTAGGCAGGTAAAGTATGTGATATCAGCAGGAAGCAAGTCCAGGAGCATACATGTATTTTGCAATGTTGGGTGTAAAATCATTGTGGCTGCATTAACTGAATGCAGATCTTGCACTGGTTGATAATCTCCAGTTGATTTTTTATGGGGAAGTAATGCTTTATTCCAGAGAGACTGAGAGTCTATTAAAAGTCCAAATTTTTTCAGGTGGGCAATGTGAGGCTGGATGCTGACACAGGCTTCACTACATGAAGGATACTTTTTTATAGCAACCAGAGTGGCAGTAGGGTTGAGACCAATAGTGATGGGGGCATGGTTTGTAGCAAGTCCTCGAGGTGAATCTTCAGAGCATATCCCTGGAATTAAAGTTTGTAAAGTCTCTAGATCCTTTTTTATTGTATAATTAACTTGATATTACTGCCACTGTTCTTTATAAGGAACTGTCAAGTTCAATATCAGATCTGTAGACTCAGGTTGGAAAGAAGAGAGGTTTTTTTTCCTGACTAAAAGTTATTGTGGCTGTCAACTTCGGAAAAAGTCCATATCCCAAAAGGAGTATAGGCCCTATAGGCATGTAAAAGAATGGGTATTTGAAGAGATGCTCTCCAAATTCACAAGTGTGAATTAGGAAAATTCTAGCTTCAGAAGGTACTCCTGTGGCCCCAACTACCTGGATTTCCCTTGAGATCAGGGCCACAATGATGTGGGTACCAACAGAATGTTTGGCTTTACTATCTACCATGAATAGTATTGGCTTTCCACCCATTTTGATTGTGATTCTGGGCTCCTGGATTCCCAATGAAATGAATTCAGGTCTGTGCTACCCATTGTCTTTGAAAGTCATGAGCAGAGGTCAAAGTAGAGACCAATTGAATTAGCCAGTCTCTTTCATGCAGAGATGACATTCGCATTGGACAAAATGTTTTGGGTCAAAGGTTAATGTGACCACTGGTCTTGAATTTAGGCCCCTTATGGTTTGGTTGTTTCCCTATGGTTGGTGAAATGAATGAATTTTCTGGAACCCCTTGGGGAGTACTTTCCCATGGGTATTTTGTGTATGTTGTCTCAGCAATCAGAGCAAAATATCTAATGTATTTGTTAAGGCTCACATAGTCTCTCATGAAACTTTGCTGAGCTCTCAGTATTTTCTTCCATCACTTCAGCAATCTTTGACATGATCACTGCCTCTTTTCCACCCTCTTGGAGACTGACTCATTTATCCAAACAATACCATTCACGAACCTCGTTAGCTTCTAATGTATTGTAGTCCCTACCTGGCCTGGTCAGTAAAGCTGGGCATTCACCCAGGCTATGACATCAGCAACTGTGATGGAGCTTAAGCCAGATCGTGTACACAAACCCCTTCCTGTACTTGAAGTTTCTCTTCTATATTGAAGAGTGTCATGAGGATTTTTTGGCTGCCACCCCAAGTGAGCTAATGAGTCAGGGAGACTGAAGCCATCAGATCAATTGTGGCCTGGAGCTTTTCCCAGTATGAAGGAGTAGGATGTTTCCAGTTGAGGAGGTAAACACAGATGAAAGACTGGTAGTACAATTGTTTTGGACCCTCTTGTCCACCAGGGTATCCCCACAGGAGCATGTGGATATGACCTTGCTGGACACTATCAAAATTGGGTATAAATCAGGTAACTTGAGGCGTGGTGTGATATTGGTGGATGTGATAGGGCATAAGAGACTGGAGATGCAGCTGGCTGCTGAGAAGGAGATGGCACTGGGGGTGACAGAGGTTGTGGTGCTGTTATCAGTGGATGTATGTGATCATCCAGACAGAAAGGAGAGGCATGTTTGGTAGAATCATCAGGAAGGGTGGGATAAAACTTTTTAGCTCTTTAGGCCTTTTTTAGGGAGCTTATGATTTGGCTGATTGTCTTTGATCACTAGAGGAGTCACTTTTCCTGACAGGCACAGACATGGAGCCAAGGCTGGCAGTTTTGAGACAGTCCAATCCAGGTGTCAATGTAGGGAAATGGATTATGACAGCATTTGTTGGAAGTTCCATCACCTCATTCCAGATTCAGCAGATGACACCTACCTGCAGTGTTCCCTATGGTGACCATGCAGTGCAGAGGTGCATCCAGTCACCCTTGCAGAAGAAGCAGAGTTTCTGGACTTTCATTTTTACTCCAAAATCATCTGAGAAGCCTTTCCTGAAGTTTTTTATCATGAAGTCTAGAAAAATGAGTTTGTTCTGTCTTGTTCTCATACTGACACCTTATGTACTTTGTGTACTGTGCCCCTGAATGGTGTTGTGTCAGACAAAATGTGTGTACCCCTCCTGAAGGAGAGACCACATTTGCACCCACTTGTCTACCTGCCTCTCTCCAATTTTGAGACCATGTGGATTAAAGAAGCATTGGTAGATTCTCCATTATGTCCTCTCAAAGTTCTGAGGTGGAGCTTACTACTAGTATCCCAGATGAGTTCACAAAATGACAGATTCAGGCTCATTCAAGCTCTGTAGGTTTGAGGCCCCTGAGGGGACTTCTCACCACAGAGCACAGAGGAAATGACCTAATGTTTACATAATTCATTGAGCTTCAGCCCACACAAGCAGGCCCAGGGGTCAATACATTCCAGCACCCACTGGATGGATAAGTTCTGGCTGAAACAGAAACTGATTGACCTAATACAGACAAGGAAGGATCAGATCCTCCTTTATCCCTTTCAAGGGACAGATACTTAAGTACTGACTGAGGCATGCCCTGGGGCAATCCTACCTTGCCTGAGAGACAGAATTGGTTCTGATACATCTCCTTCTATTAGTACAGTGAGGTATCTGCTGTAATGCAGGGGCTCCCACTCCTAAACCACTGAGTATACTCTGAGAAAAGGTACTGGTGAGTGCACTTTCTCATCTACAGGACAGTGGGACAGTTGCTGCTTCAGCCATTAGGTCTGTGTGTGTGTGTGTGTGTGTGTGTGTGTGTGAAACAATATAAACGTCTCCTTTATTAGCAGTCATGGGTCACATAAGGACATTTTCATTCATGATTACTCACAAATCTGATGGTGGTCTCATAACACTATATCATTAGTCATATAATCATACGTCTTTTACTTTGTATAAATACACTCTGATGTTACATAATAGGGAAATCATCAACAATACACATCTCCACTCAACTATATGTGTAATTATATATGTATTAAGAGATTCTAGTAGCAATTCTGGTATATACTATACATTAAATATTATGATTAGTGTAAATAATATTCCAGCATAATATGAGTCTAGTGCTTGGGTTGCTTCTAAGTATGATCTGGGAACATGCTAAAATATTTAAAATACTTTTTTTTATTTAAAGAAATAAATTTTGAAATAGAGAGTATTAATCATACAAAATCTCAAAAACAAAACAAAACAGAAAAACAAAAATAGTAACCAGTAAGAAATCACTAGTTGATAATTACATATTTTCCTCTTTGAAGTAGTTGTTCAAGTTACAAAAGTAAAGCCTACAAAGTGGACATCCAAACAGTGAGATTGCAATCAGTTTTGTTCATCCATCCAACTAAACTTTAGCAACATGGTTATTAATCCCACACACTCAAACATACATGCATTTATATCCTTTAGAATACTTTCTTTTCCTCTCTTTTTTTTGCAATAACTATAATCCATTCTTGTAAACTACTTAAAAGTTCTACACATGTATAAGTCTCTAAACATATATCTAGCCTTTCTGTATTAGAGGGAGAAACAAATCAAAACAAGTCAACAATACAAATTCCTAGAGAAACATGAAATGGAAAGGACATATAAAACCACAATACTAGGTGATCTACGGTAGTTACTATGGTGTCTCTTGCTATTTTCAATAAAATTGTCTATATCGTCAAACATAGTATAGTTAAACTTAGCATTGCATTACACTATTAATAAAATCTAAACATTGGAGACTTTATAGGACATCAAAGGCAGTTAACAATCAAACCAGAATGGGTATCCTATTAAATCCTGTCATCTTCAGAGTAGTTGCCCCTATTCTCAGACTCCACACTCTCAAGCACCCCAGATTCAAATAAAATCAGTCAAGATAAAACAGCAATTTAACCAATCTCCTCTGTCTTATCTCTGCTATGCTATTTTTCTGTCACTGTTGTTTGTTTACTTTTCTCCTTCATTCCACTGTCTGCCCTTTTCTTTGAGGCCTTTCTGCCATTGTTCCTGGAACCCTGGTGATTTTCTTCTCCCTCTCTAGGATGTCCTTCAGTATTCTTTGCAGGGTTGGATTGGTGGTCACAAACTCCCCCAGTTCCTCATTGTTGTGGAAATATCTTGTCTCTCCATTAATTTTGAGAGACACTTTTGCAGGGTACATCATTCTGGGTTCAAAGTTATTTTCTTTCAGGGCTTGGAATATTTTGCTCCAAGATCTTCTTGATTTGATGGTTTGCATCGAGAAGTCTGCTGTGATTTTGATGAGTTTTACTTTATTGGTAATCTGTTTCTTTTCTCTGACCGCTTTTAATATTCTGTTCTTGTGATGGATTTCTGGGATCCTAATTATTATATGTCTGGGTGTAGATCTGTTCCGATTGTAGCTGGCTGGAGTTCTATATGCCTCATTTATCTGAACTTCACTTCAATTACCTATGTTTGGGAAGTTTTCCTTAATTATTTCTGTGAAAAGACTTTTTATTTCATTTTGTATTTGTTGCTGTGTTTTATTTACATATTATATTCTTAGGTTATAAATCTTCTTGTCATCTTCTAGCCTTTGTATCATTGCTTCCTGGTTCCTTGTTATTTTTAACAGATCCTTCCTTTCATGATCATATGTTGCAAATCTATCTTTAAGTTTTGAAAGTTTGTCCTTAGTTTCTGTTAAGAAGTTTTGCCAGCTTTCAGTGGAGTTTTTAATTTCCTGATATTCTCTTTGGATATGTTTCATATAATCTAAGTTTTGTTTATATTCTTCATCAAAGGCTTCTCTCCTTTCTCTGGGTTCCTCTATTCTTACATTAGTGTCTACTTGAGGATTACACAGGACTTCTTTTATTAATCTTCTTATATCTTACTTCACCTTAGTTAGAATTTCAGATTTAAATTTGTCGATGAGGTCACAGAGGTATTACTTTATTTCCAATGAGGCTGTCTCTGACATTACAGGTTTGCTGCTCTCAATCTTCTCTGCATTTACCTTTGCTGGACTCACTTTCACTGGTTCTGCAGTTAGAGACGTTTTGCTGTTTCTCTGTCTGGTCATGTTTCCATCACACTTCAGACAGATGGGTGGTGGAGGTCTCTGGGCCTTTTGTATTGCTTATAGTTCTTTGTGCAGTATACTTGCCATTAGGTCTTTATGAGTGACCCAAACTGGTCAGCACACTGTCTTTCCAGTTCACATGTGAAGAATGTTTAAGAAAACTGGTATCAGACTAAAAGGAAGATTCCTTGCACCAAGGATTTGGAAGGCAAACACTTTTGCTTTTGAGCTGGAGAGAAGTCCTATTCCAAATCACTAGATCTGAATCATCTTTGATATATTTTATTTTCCCACAGGAGGTACATATGCTGATAGCAGGTTTTTATATAATCGGTTATATAAATCTTGGCATATGTTCTCAGCCAGATTTCTTTTAGGCATATCTACTTAAAAGAAATATTTTATCATATGATGGGAATATTATGGGAAGGAATGATGGGTGGCACAGAGAGAATTAAAAATGTCATTCACTAGGCCATCTGTCCTATGTAGGATTGCTCTTGAAGCATGTTGGAAAAAAAGGATATATTCTTAGGTAGAAAAACAGGCACTGCAGTGATGATGTGATGGCAGGTGCTCTATGCAAAGCACCTGGATGCGAAGGCTGACAGAGTTTAGCAGTTTAACCATGTGACAGGAGGATCAGCATATCTTGTTTCAATCTAGATACAGGCTAATAACTTATTTTTAAATTTCTGCTAAAATTCTATTACATCATAAATGGGTGCACATACCTTGCTGTGGTATTATATATTCAATTTTTCTGGGAAAATGTACAGAAGGGGAGTACCTGGGTCAAATGAGACCTCTAATTCTAGTTTAACAATCTCTTCATACCATTGCACTTTATGAAACTTATTTTGAATTGTTAGTGGGAATCTCACAGGACAACAAAATTAAAAATTAGAGAGGGTTATTTGTCAGCCACAATCATTCTTAGGAATATCCTAGGACAACAAGATTAAAAATCAGAAAGATTTATTTATCAGCCACAATCATACAATGAGGCATCTGAAAGTTGCTACTAACTGTATTTACCTCAAGTCAGCAGAGCCAAACCTGGCTCACCTGTCATGTTCATTTCTTCTGTTTCCTCCTTCCTTCCTTCCTTTCAGTTTCCTTTTCTGAATCTGGCTGTAGAAGTCTTTTATATATTGGATATTACATGATGCATGGATTCATTTTCAGGGTGATACAACTAAAAATGTCATAGTAGAGAAATCTAGGGAACAAGGGCCCTGCAAAAAATAAAGAATGAGCAATGCATGAATAAGGAAACAATGTGTAATTAGCAGGGAAATACTGGATAAAGAAAGAAACAGCTTCCAAAGACACAGTTCACTGGTAGTGTGCATAGAATGTATAAGATTTTTGTCGAAGTCCCAGCATGTAAAAGGAAGGGAAGGAGGAAGGGAGGAAGGGAGAGACAGAGAGAGGGACAGAGAGGTAGATATAGAAAGAAGAGATATAGGTAGAGAAAGAGGGAAAGAGAGAGAAAGACAGACAGAGAGAGAGTGAGACAGAGTGAGAGAAAGAGAGAAAGAGAGAGAGAGAGAGACAGGATAAATAGAGCAGAAAGTACACAGAGTTTAAAACTCCAAAATGATTCAGAGTTCAGGTAGCTGATGCTGTCATTTCAGAGGGGTCAAAGAAGAGAGAGCTGGAGAGGGAGAAAATTCTACCCAAACATCATATGAAGATTTAGCAGTGCAGGGTCTCTAGGAGAGAAGAGATCAGTGATGCACCCCACCCACAGAAAGAATGACAGAAAGCCGCACCCTCAGCTGGCACTGGCAGGGCCATCAGGAGATCATGCCTGTGCCATGTGGAAACTTTTCTCTGCCACCTGGACCTGCTCAGAATTCCTGAAGTTCATTATTTAAGCAAAAATCAAAAAGTCTCAAGCCTTTCCAAATTCACCAAACAACATTCCCAAGCACAGCTCATGAATCCCTCTAGCAATACAGGGATTCCCAGCTGTCAGGGATAAGGGTCTAAGGAGACATCCAACCAGAAACTCTCTGAGATGCAAAGCAGCAAGAAAATACAACTCTGCTGAGGAGAGGAATCAGGGAATAAAAGGAATCCAGGTGGGAGCAGAGGGGAAAATGTTGGCCTTTATTTGCATATGATTGCTGATGAAGAAAATCTAGTAAATATGCACAGTTTAGACACAGTGTGAGCTCCACATGATTTCAGGATATGTTTGCAATATATTTTGCCTAGGGACTGCAAGGATATGTGCAAATTAAGACTAAGAAATTTATTTCTCCCTTTAAAGAGACATCTCCTGTTATTAAATCATTTACCTAAAGCAATGGTAAGTCTCTCCACTGACTCTGAAAAGCACTTAAATTTTTCTGAAAGCTAAAAGAAGAGAAAAGGTCTCTTGAAAGCTTTATTGCCATGGAAGTTCCTTGTTGAGGCCATCCCTTTGAAATGCAGGCAGCAGGGAACATTATGCCCCCACCCTCTATTTCATTTGGGATTAGGAAGTAGGAACTTTACTTTGGATGCCTCCTTCCTCTGTGTGGCTAAAGAATCCCCTGCCATAAAATATGTGTCATGTGCATGTATGAAGACCCTCTCAGCATGTGAACACTATGCAGATGAATGTCCTTCTGTGACCTGCAGTCACTACTAAGCAAACCACCAATGTTGAAGAGACCCACATACCAGAATCTCTATGAATCATCATCCAACCAGGAGAAGAGAGATTCAGAATTTCTGACCATTGATAATTATGCTGTAGGGTACCTTTTGCTTTCATTGAAAACGTGTGTTGGATACTGTTAGAAATCAACCACTCTAAAGCACATGAAACGTGAATGGACAAATTGAGTAGTAGACATACAAATCAAAACTGTATTTATGCACTTGCTATTCATTTTATACATGACTTCAATTCTTACATCACAGTGCAAATGTGTTTAAAAATGCTGAAGATAGTTAATGCTCAAAGCCAAGACTTAATTGATTTTCATGTTCTTGCATTTCCTAAAATTTGCTCAATTATATTATCTAGTTCAACCTCAGAATCTCTCCTCTTCCAAGGACAAATGGAAGGAACTAGGAGAGCCGTTGATAAAAACACACTCAGACATGAAAGAGCTGTTCCTTTTATTTTCAGCAGAACAAGCATTTATGCATTGGAAGGGGGCCTAGAGAAGAAACAGGGCCCGTCCCAGCCAAGTGGCAGGGCACCTGAGGAACTATTGAACTAGGAAAGTCATTGCTTAGCGCTGGAGGATAGATGAGGAAAACTGAAACCACTTTTGCAGCTGAGGCTTGTCCAGAAGATAAATCTAGAAGCCGTCCAATAAGGGAAAAAACATGGAAACTAGGTCCAACATGTAGGCGACAGAAACATTTAGAAGGTGGAAATCTTCTGCAATCATCACGCTATGGGAAAGGACAAACACAATCAGAGCACTCATGCTCAGGTTCTGCCTACCATACAGCCAATCTTCAGCATAGAGTATAGAGCGCCCTCACCACCACCCTGGTCAGGTGCCAGCAGGCTCCACACAGCAAAGCCTCCCATAGACTAGCTGAGGGTCGGCACAGGTCCCATGGACGCCCCCTCAGCCCCACTCCTGCCCCTCAGGCGTACCTACTGCCCCCACGCAGCCCACTGCTGCCCAAAACTCACATATTCAAGTCAGAGCCCATCAATGTGAGCTCCATCTGAACTCCGAGTTCCCAGGGCTCAGCTACCAGGGTGAGGTGCACAAAAACGAACTGTGCATCCAAGGCATTTAGGAAAGGAAGCGTGATTTTGCTGGTGGTCATCTGGTTAAGGTAACTTTGACTTAGGGTGCCTTCTTCCTTCGTTCCCCTGGACAACCTAGAAGGTCTCTTTACCCCCCCCCCTTGATCCTACTGGCACTTTCCCCCCCCCCAGCCTGAGCCCTCCAGCCCTGGGGTCTCCTCCTCCTTTCCTGTCCCCTTGGAGCTGGTTTTTACCACACCCCCACCCTCGCAGTTCCCGGGCCACCTCCATCCCGTCCCTCAGGAAGGATACAATTCCCACTCTTCACCAGAGGAGTCTTCTGAAGTGTCTTCTGAGTAGGGCGAGGCGTCTCTGCCAGGCAGTGGCCCCTGCCCCGTGCCCTGGTCCTCGGGGTGCTCCCAGGCAGCAGCGCCTACTTCTCCTCCCCGTTCTCGGGCTCCAGTGGGGTCAGGCCCTCCAGGAGCCCCCGATGTACGCCTGTCACTGTCCCCTCCCTCGGCACCTCCCTGGGAGTCTTCCAGGACCTGCATGGCTGACTAAGCTCTGTGGCTCCCCACACACCTGGAGAGCTACCACAAACACCAGGTTCTGCTAATGCTTCAAAGGACCTCCCACAATACAAAAGAGTGATGAGCATAGCGACTGTGCAGATGGGTCCTCAGCCTTAGGCGCCCACCAATGGCGGAGTCCCATGGAAATTTCCATGCTACCCACTGGTCCCAAGGACACCCTGTGGGCAAGAAAGAGATAGGCCTTTGTTAGGGAATCTTGGCCCTTGGCACTGAGGCCACTTAGCGCTCCACAGAGCACAGGCAGACAGGCCCCTAAGGGAACCTCCCAAGCTATCTACAGTTCTTGAATATCAATAGAGAGCTGAAGGTGCCTGAGGCTCCTGACTGGGCAGTGTCTGTCTCTC
Organism: Hydrochoerus hydrochaeris; assembly: GCA_004027455.1. NCBI lineage: Eukaryota > Metazoa > Chordata > Mammalia > Rodentia > Hydrochaeridae > Hydrochoerus > Hydrochoerus hydrochaeris. Next base: position 10,702 of record PVLA01019657.1, read on the forward strand.
TGTCACAAATACACTTGGAAAAAAATGACGCGAGGCAGAGCCAACCACTGCCCACTATCCTCTGAGCAAAATACTGTGGTTTCCCATTCTTCTCAAGTGCCTCAACCTCCAGTAGTTTGCTTTATTCTCAGCACCAGGCTGAGAGACAGGGCAGGTATATTCCCTGAATGGAGTAAAAATACAGAAAATAAGGGGAAGAGAAAAGGAAGGCGATCAGGGTAGGAGAAGGGGGAGGATAAAATTTCGAGGGGACCCTCAGCCCAAAGAACTGGAGGTACCAAGCAGAAAGTAAACATATCATTTTATGAAGAGAGTAATCAGTAAACAAAGGCCTCCAGGTTATAAAGAAGCTAAAACACCTGCCTCAGTTTTACACATAATATACAGAAAACATCTCAAGTCTCCATGAATTAGATATGATATGAACTGATGATGTTTGCAGTGCACAGTGTTTCACAGGGTTGCTGTGAGGACATATATTCTCCCTGTGCAAGGGTTTCTGTCTATTACTAAAGCAATTACTTAAGTGTGCATGTAAGGTCTCATGTGTGAAAAGCATATAAACATATCTCAAAATGTAGAAGGGAAAAGGCCTAGATCCAACTGTGTGAGTAAATAGATCTTTTGAGAAGGACCTAAGAACTATCTCTTTGAAATGTAAACAGCAAGGAAGGTACCTGCCACTTTAAATGGTGTAAAAGTTACTACCTTTTTATAAGTTTAATGGATCTGGATTCTTTTAGCTTTTCTGGTTGCTGGTTCTTGACCTGGACTTGAATGATGTATATTACCTTGTGCAGAAGTGATTGAATGACTCCTATATTGAGGGAATAGTGATGTATGTAAACATACCTGATTACAATTAAAAATGCACAATTAATTGGTGGAATTTGAATTTTATATTATCTGTAATTGTGATTCTTTAGAAATGAAGAATTTAGCAATTGTCAACCGGGTTCAACAATACTAACTTCCCTACACCTTAAATAATATAAAAAACTGACATGCAAATATTTTAACACATATCTTAGAGTCCCATTTGCCTAAGAATTGTAGATCCCTAATCCTAAATTGCATATTAGCCATTGTTCCCTTCATTCCACTTATACTCCTCATGTCTAGGTCTAATCT